>CAUJNA010003313.1:422200-530185 GCA_963377175.1 Effrenium voratum
ATTCAACAGCCATTCTAGAGGGTATGTTTTTTTTTTTTTTTAAAAAAAAAAACCTCACTTCAATAGCTTTGGGGGGTCCAAATACAAGGAAATTTCACTCAAACGGTGCCAAAACGACGAGAAAACAAAGGCTGTTGCGTCACACGCGCCTACAGGAAACCAGTAAGTTTTGAGGAGACGAGTCAGTTTTAGGCGCCATCTTTACTGGAACCGGAACGAGAAAGGACAAGCAACTGCAGAGGTTCAAATGGGATATCTATAGGTGTTTTGGTTCTGCTGTCAGGGTCATGCCTCTCTGCCGGCGGGCGTCCAAGATGGCTTCCCTCAAAAACGCCACTATCTAATTTGTTACCAGTTTTGTTTTCTTTCTTTTTTTTTTCTTCTTTTTTTTAAGTGAGGTCATTTCAAGCTTGGAAACCCCAGGAGGACCGGTTGCTCCTGGATCTCCAACCACATCCGGCCCAGCCACCCGCGCGCTCGGGCTCGGGCGAGTGGAAGGAGGCAGAGGCAGCGCTGGTGGAAAGGTCCGACAGATTGGCGGAGGACTTCACATCCCGCGAGAGGTGTGTTGTTTTTGTTTGTTTTTCTTTTTCTTTTTGTTTATTCTTCTTCTTCTTATTATTATTATTTTTGTCTTTTCTTCTTCTTTTTATCTGAGAAAACGTTGGTGTTTGAAATGGGAGGTGATGCTGATGTGAAAATGTTCCTGAGAAATCTTTGGTGTTTGAAATGGGGGATGTGAGGGTAAGTTGATCGAACACACACACACACACAGCCAGATTCCAAGTATATCAATAGTACCTCCGGTCTTATATCATTAAACAAAAGAAAAACAAAACAAACAAACATGTCGTTTTGTTTCACAAACTTCCATGGCTCCAAAACTAGGTCCCCCAGTGGTGCCCTTTTACCCTTTCTTGGGGGAGGGTTCCCCTTCTAAAAAAGACTACAGAAAACAAATCGGGTACCAACTTATTCTAAGCTCTCTACTGGAGGACCTAGAAAGAAAAAACAAGTTGTTTGGTTTCACAAATTTCTGTGGCTCCAAAAGCCTGGTGGAAGTTTTCTCTTGCTGTGCCAGGACTTGTCTCAGGAAGCTGAGGTTCAACAGGAGCTTCGGGCTCGCCGCTCCGCCTTGGATGCGCAGATCGCGCGGCTCAAGGGTCGCCTGCAGTTGAAGATGCAAATGGCCAGCCAGTTGCAGGGCAGCTCAAGCCCGGAAGCATGGCTTATAGCTTACCTTGGCATGGTTGTTGTTGGGACACATTTTACATTGTTGCTTTTTGTGGTTTAGTGGGAAATCTTCCCTTAACTTGGTTTTTCTTGGTGGCTCCCGAAGGCCATCCGGTTCCTTAGCTTTTTAGATCCTTTTAGGTGGCTTCGTGGTAGTTTCCAAAATTCACCACTAAAGGTTAGTCACTTGAAGCGGGGGAACAGAGGGCAGCCCAGTTTTTGTTTCCTTTGTTCTAAACTTTCTGAAAGTTAGTTGCTAACTGTGCTGGGATTTCTTGGTGCCTGTTCAGGCTTTCGATTTTGGCTTTTCAATGTCTTGTCTCAACCCGCCTGCAAACATTGCCTGACCCAGGCTGACCGTTTCGGTTCTATATATTTTCTGGGGTTTCCTTCTGATTCAACTTCCCGTTTTCTCCTGCTTTCAATCTGCAACACATACTAGTTTTTGTTGCACGGGCTTTACTCTCCCACCAACTAACATGGAAGTGCGAAAAGGCCCTTCCCAAGAGGAACGTAGTCTTTCCACAGGGCTCTGTGCACTTCCATGGTAGCTGATGGGAGGGTAAATCTGGCAGAGGAAAGTCGCCGTGAAGATGTGGTGAGCATGCTGAAGGCGTGCATCACCTGTTTGGGCGGCCCCGACGTCGTCACACGCAGTGACCTCGCCGGCGCCTGCCGCGCCGTGTCCGGCATGGCCAGCTCCTTCCGACAGGAGCTGCACGCCTGGGCCGAGGACCTGCGCCGGCGGGGCGTTGCCATTCCGCACCATCCGGAGAGCAGCGCCAGGGCCCCCAGCGCGAATTTTGCGCGGCGAGGAAAATTGGAAACAGGGGAACCGCATCATAGGCGTGGAGATGCAGTTCCGAATATTTTGATGTGCACCAAAGGGCCCCCCATTCAAATTCACGTTCAAAATCAAGACCCAAACTAAGGAGGGCCTTTTTCTTGGTTTTTTTTGGCTGAGGCACGAACCCTGGTGCTGTCACTCTGTGACGCGATCAAGACCCAGCAATTGAGGATTGATTCGAGCGCGTCAGCGCCAGACAAAGTCGCGGCCACATTTCGAGGCAAAGAGAATTGTGAACCTGTCAGCCATGAGAACTGCACAGAGCCAGCGGGCCGTGGCGACGACGCCAAGACTTTCTCCCGTGGATTCGTTGGTCAAGCTCATGAGCCACAGGCGCTGCATGGCGACTTCCCTCGGACTGAGAGCTCTTGGCCACTCCGAGGCGCTGAGTGCGTGTTAGGTGGCAGCAAGCCCGAGTGCCGACCGCAGGAGTGCCGACCGCAGGCTTGCCTCATGGATCAGAAAGCCACAAGTGATGCCGCACGTGCCGAGAGCTGCCAGCCACATGCTTGTTTCATGGCAAGTCACACGCGAGGAGATGACTACATAGAGCCAACTGTTGAAAGCTGTTGGCCTCTTGCATTTCACAGACGCACGGAGAAGCCCGCAACGGCGTGCCAAGGTGGCACCAAGGCTGAAAGCTGTCAACCACATCCTTGCCTGAGCAAAGAGGTACTTTGCGGCGTGGACGCTCATAGTCGGGCGCATTGCAAGCCGACGAATCCTGCTTCGGCTCCGGGTGACTCCAATGGAGCGCTTCAGAGCACTCGGAAGCTCATGCTTTTGCTGCAGCAACAGGAGCAGGCCGGCTGGGTGGAAATTGTCTAGGTCTCCCAGTAGTGCCCTTTTCCTCTTTTTTGGGGGAGGGTTCCCCTACTAAAATAGACTACCGAAAAAAGGGCACCCTTATTCCAACCTCTCTACTGGAGGACCTAGTTGTATAACCAGATTCCCTGGTTCCTTAGGGAAGCTAAAGGCAGATTGTGTAAACAAAGGCTTAAAATGCTTAGAGGCAGATTCCCTGGTTCCTTAGGGATTCTCGAGGCAGATTGTGTAAACAAAGGTTGAACATGCTTCGATCAAGAGGCTTGCCGCAGGAGCTCAGCGAGTGCTTGGACAAGCTCGAAACCCCAAAGCCGCTGACGCCCGTGAAACCTCGAAACGTGCGCAGCCCGGACAGTGGCACGCCCGCCAGGCGCGCCCGGTGAACACATGTTGCCACTTTAAGGAATCGTATCGTCATCATATATATATATATATTAATATACATACATGTATATGTTGTAAACTATTGGTTTGATCTGAGTTACTAGCGTAGCGCCCGTCAAAGCACAACACACACACACACAAAACATGCAGCACACACACACAAACCATCCCCCAATCCATTTCACAGCATTTGCGTGGCATTCTTATGAGACGCCGACTGATCCTGGCATCCTTATGTAGCAGCCACCAGCCACATGTCCCCCACAAGCCCACATTCGTGTTGAACACAAGGGGGTCCAAACTAAGTCGGGGGACCCTTGGAAGGTTTCCTCGCGGAACCAAAGAGACACCACACATTTCAAGATTTCAAGGGGTCCACACATTTTGGGCAACACCCATATTGACGTCCATGTTTCCATGTTTCGGACGGCCATATTGACATCATGAAACATCCATTTGGGCAACGACCCATGTGTACAGCAATCGCCGGAGGTACCCGGAGAGCCTGGCGTCTTCGCCGCAGCCGGGAAGCCCGGGCACCACAAGCGCCCACAAGATGCGGCCCATCTGTCACTTCCCGAAAAGGCCATGGAAAGAACACCCGGGGAAGAAAAAGAGGAAGACACCAAAGTGCACCCCCCCCCCCAAATGACCGCATTGGACAAGGGGTACAGAGTCTTGATACATAGGTTCGCCCTTGCTAGTCAGGAATCAAGGCCTCGACAGAAGTTGACATGCTGATTGGTTCCTTGAGGCGCTGGATGCTATTGGCAAGTGACCCATTTCCGGAGACATACTGTGGATGGTTCAAGTTGGATCTGTGTTTTTGTTAAGGCTCGGCGCCCCTTTCAGGTCGTTTTAAAGGGACATCAAGTGAAAGAAGGCCGTCGTTGGGGTCCCGTTTTGACTGCGATGGACCCAAAACGGGTTCATACCCAATCCACATGACCCATGGACAATATTCGTTGTTCCCCACCCCAAACCAACAGTAGACCACCAATCATACTCTAACCCTTCGTAGGTTTATTGGAACCACCAACAATTGCTTTCAAAAGGCCAAAGGGGCTCTTGGCTTACGTTGGAAGGGGAGCAAAAACTCAAATTTTAGCAGTTAAGTTGGGATATCCCAGAAAAACCGACAAGCAAACATGTAAAATGTTTCCCAACAACAACCATGGGCAAGGGTCGCGCCAAAGACCCACCTTGCGTTTGGTTCTTTGCGAAATCCATTTCGCACCACCGTTCAGAAACCCTCGAATGATGAGTGGCCTGCAAATACCAACAAACAATGGTTGCCCTTGGTTTCGAAGTGGTGCGAGCGGATTTCGTCCATCCACAGGCAGAGATGCAGGTGTGTTACCAAGCTTTCGAGGCCGCAGCTTGACACGTCGTCAATTCCTTTTTTTACTGCGGCGTTGGAGGTACTGGAACGGCAGGCATGCGAGGACATGCATGAGAGAATTTGCTGGCAACGTTGGCTCTACTGGCCGACTGGACCAACAGTCGTGGCAAACGCAAGAGCGGGTGTTGCCGAAAACCTTCTGATTATGGCAGTCATTTGTGCCACATTCTCGCTATTGCCGGGCAGAGTTTATTGTATCGCCTACGTTTAGTGGCAAGTGCCGAATGGGAACATGTGGCCGTTTTGCAAAACGTTTTGCCCAGTTGAACCAGCTTTGGCTTTCTTGAACCATGTCCGCTAGTTTGCATGGTTTCACTTTGCCGAATACACCATGTTGAATCATGCTACATTTAAGCCGCGATCCAATCAAACCGAATGTAGTTTACCCTCCAAATGCCGGCCAACATGCATCCACCACGGCGCGTGGGTGTGTTTGGACCAAAGCGGTGGATCCCAAGAATGGTTTTCACAGTGTCCGAGGCAGCCATCTCCCGGCTCGCCAGGCGGGAGTTTCTGACTTAAGTGCCAGTGTTCTCCGCTCAATGGCTGGCTCTTTTGTGGTGGTTGTTAAGCTGTCCCCATCCTTCCCCTTGCGGCCGCTGAGGTTGTTCTGCTGTTTCGAAAATGCCTGCCCTGCCCTGCCCTGCCATTCCTAAGTGCAGTTTTTATTGGCATGCTTCAGCATTCTTGCACACGACAATCTGGGGCGGACACAGTCCGGAGGACTGGTACTGCCATCAAGGGCGATTGGTTTGCAAACTTTTTGATGGCAATCGGCATGGACTTGCCCCTAGGCCGATTGGCCATTGCTGGGCTGGTTCTTCCTATTGTGAAGTAGGGCAGACCATTCCGTGAAGGCCGCTGACACTGATGGGCATGTTGCTCGCCTTCCCCTGGAGCTAACACCTGGCCTGGATTGCCTTCAGACATTTTGTGGAGGTATGGTAGTTTGTAGCCAGGAAAGTCTGGGTCGGTTTTGGTCCAGGCACATGGAAACACCACTTCCAGAAAGCCGAAGGTGGATGCAAACGTTGCGTCGGCAAATCAGCCCAGTTCCATGCGTGTTCAACTATTTTGCTGCCTCTCACCCAGCGTTCCTCCGAGGCTCTCAAAGATGATCAACTCATCAGGGTTGTACATTGTTTGGGCTTTGGATTTTCTAGGGACCAACACTCTAACCCTTACGCCAGGATCTCTTTGGAGCCCTGCTGATCTTGGCCGTTCATTTATTCGCTGATATGTGCGAGGGATCGGCATGTGCGATAAAAAAAAGAAGAGAAAAAAAAGGAGGGAACAAAAAAACCGGGGGACCCTTCTAAAGATGTTGATGCCAAAAGGGTTCCACCTTATTTCTGGAAGCAGACTGTTTGCGTATGGAGATTCCCCGAACCAGTGGTTAGATCCAGGCTTGAGCTTTTGAAAGGACTCCCTAAACAAGTTTGGAGCTTCTCGCGAAGGCACGCCTCTGACTTGGCTTCCTTTTCGGACTTCCTGAAGTCGCGGCAGTTCTATTGGAACTTTTGATTCGAGCCTTCCGTTAGTTTTCAGGGGGTCAAACCCAATATTATTCCACCAACTAACATGGAACCTGACGTTCGGGGGGGGGTCCTTCAAACGGAAAATGGCCCAAGCGAGGACTCCCCCGAACGTCAGGTTGCACGTGAATTGGTGGGAGGGTTGGTTGCTTGCTTGCTTGCTTGGCTGCCTGACTGCCTGGTTGGTTTGGATGGTTGGTTGCTTGCTTGCTTGATTGCTTGGTTGGTTGGTTGCCTGGTTGCTTGGTTGCCTTGTTGGCTGCCTGGTCTCCGAAGGCCTCCAGAGCATCGCGGACAACGCCGACCGCCTGGAGCAGTTGCTGAAGCTCCGCGTGGCTCCGGCGGCCCCGGCGGCCCGGGCTCTAGCGGCACCTGCTCCAGCGGCCCCAGCTCTAGCGGCACCAGGCCGGAGATTTATAGGCAATCTAGGCCAGAACCATTATATATATATATATATGTTACATTATATATATATATATATATTATGTATATAGATGTGTATATATAGATATCAGTTATATATATATATATAAGTGTTTCAAGAAGTGTCATCAATACCTTAAGGGACCAAGACGGTGCATGATGTTATCTATAGTGTGTTCTGGCTAGATGGATGAATCGCCCAGTCTAGAAAGCGTACACAGCCCTCAATTTCCAATTAAGTTGCTGAGTCGCAGCAAGGCCTGGAATCTTCAGCCCCAAGCTTCAATGAGCTGCGGTTGGGTAAGTCTCCCCAACTCGGCCATAGATGTTCTCCAGTCGTCCTGTATGTGTGGCTGGTTTCCTTGCAACTGATTGGGAATACATGTTGTCGTTTACCCTATGTCTAGGTCCCCGAGTTGTGCCCTTTCTCACCCCTTTTTTGGTTGGGAGGGTTCCCCGAATAAAACAGACTACCGAAAAAAAAAGGCACCCTTATTCTAACCTCTCTACTGGAGGACCTCAATGTAGCTGGTTCGTTTTTTAGCTGTTCAAGACAATCATGGAACCCTTTTCCCTGGTACATCCGCCGGATCGGTTCTCAACGAGGTGCGGCATGGGTGAGCGAAGCAGCGTCTTGGCTGCGCTCAAGGTTTTCCTTTCTATCTGGAAGTTGGCTACGTGGTGCGTAAAACCACAGGTAAACCCTTGTAACTAGCAGGTTGCCAACCATTGAGTTGTAGCGAACTCCCGGGCCATACGCTTACTCTTTCAAAGGCCAGAAGTCTCAGTGAAATCGGACTTGCGCCCCTTCAAGGCATTGGACTTGCGCCTTGCGCCTTCCACGGATTCATTGACCCGTCCCAACTCTTGATAGAGTTCTAAGGGGGAGGGGTGAGGGGGGTCAAATTTGTCGTTGGCAAGCCAAACAAGCAACGAAGCTTTGAATCAACGACAGCCGAGGCCTCCCGAGCTGCTGACGTGCCTCTGCGCGCGGTTTGGCGGGCCCACCAGCGGACTTCCGGCGCCGCCGCCGCTGCCGCCGCGCCCGCGGTGTCGGAGCCGCGGCCGCCGTTGCCCTGCATGCAAAACCTGGAGCGGCAGGAGGGCAGACAAAACCCAGAGGTTTGCCTCGCTCCAAGCGAGAGAGGCCGTTCGGCTTGCCGTTAGTTCGAAACCTTGAACTGAAACATGTGTGTGTGTGTGTCAACATAGGGCTTTAAACCAAAACCAACACGGATCCCTTTTTGTTTGCCACAAACAAACAAATCGAGCCACGTCGCAGCGTGAGTCGGCCACGCGGCCGTCAGGAGGCGCATCTCAAAGCCTTGCTGCAGCAGCTGGAGGTGCGCTCCCCACCGGAGCGGCCGACGCCGATGACGCCACCCAGGGCGGAGGTGGGGAATTGGGGGGACTGGGGGTTGGGGAATTGGGGGCACTGAGGACCCACGACTTTCATTTGTTTTTTCAAGTTGCTTTCAGTTGTGCTGTGTTGGAGGCCACTGAAGACTTGAAGGGGGGAGGGGGGGCGTGGGAAGAGAATGCGGAAGGGGAATGGATAAAGCGCGTGAGCATTGCATAAAGGCTGTGGTGCATCGCCGAAGGCTTTGATTAAGTTCTTGAAGTCTTGGCAAGTCTGTGGCACTTTTGGGCACATTACAGGGGTTCACTGGCTAGGTCCCCAGTGCCCTTTTACCCCTTTTTTTGGGAAGGGTTCTTTCACTAAAACAGACTACCGAAAAAAATCGGGTACCCTTATTCCATCCTCTCTACTGGAGGACCGAGTCAAAGAAAAGGGGTATCCAGATTGAGTTTGTTTCGTTTTCAAAACCGGCTGAGACCCATGGAAAGTCCACCGGCCCGGTGTCCAACTCTTTGGCCACACGAAGGCGCCCAAAGCCCCAAGGAATGGGGTTCCTTGGCGGTTAGCCATGGGCTTCCTTCGTGTTCTTAGTGGTTTCGAGATGTGTGTGTTCTCTTTTTGGGTAGCTTCCATTTAACCCCACTAGAAGTTTTAAACACTTGTAGATCTGGAAAAACGGACAGGTCCCCAGGTTTGGTTACGCGTTTGAGCCACGGGCTATT
This sequence comes from Effrenium voratum, assembly GCA_963377175.1. Classification (NCBI taxonomy): domain Eukaryota; class Dinophyceae; order Suessiales; family Symbiodiniaceae; genus Effrenium; species Effrenium voratum. Next base: position 430,932 of record CAUJNA010003313.1, read on the forward strand.
CATGGACTGAGTTTCAGTGGTTGACCTAATCCTTGTTTGAAAACGAGGGACTCACTCCTCACTCTTTGGGCCCCATGTTGGTTCTATACCTTCGTATGATCCCTGCTGTTGCGTTATGGCTATTGGGTTAGATCTTTGGAAATTCGCTTTTTGGGAATCCGTGAATTTCCCTTGAACCCACAACGAGTGATTGTTTTTTTTTGTTTTTTTTTTTTTTTTCCCGGAGGGGTAAAAACAGCAACCAAGGTGGATGGACAAAACCCGTTGGGCTGGACGAAACCCTGGATGACCACGTCTCAACTGATGCGAAGCGGATGGTGTCCATCAGTATTGACATCCCAAGCCTGGTCAGATCTCCTGAGACACAATCAAAAGCCCTCACAAGTGAAGGTTAGTAAGGGACAGTCCCACCCATTCGGTTGCGGTTGCCCTCTTGATTCTTATGATTTTGGGTAGACCACTTTACTTTGACATCGACTCAAGCTCACTAAAATCCAGGCTCGATACGCATTCCCTTCGGTTTTAAACATCACCATTTGGCCAATCACATGTAGCGTTGATCAATATTCCCATCAGGGCCCGGCAAATCGCCAAGGTATTTTGGATCAAATCCCATGTCACCCGTCCCCCCACAGGCGCCGGGTCGGGACCGCGAGGGCCGCGAGGGCCGCGAGGGCCCGGGCACGCCCAGCTCCTGCCTAAGGCCCCGAAGGGGTTGCTGCGCTGTCCGAATCGAGTCGAAATCTTGGGGCGTTCCTAGAAGACAACAACTGGGCCTGGCTCACAGGCATCCGGGTCCCTTTTTTTGAAGTGTTTAGGTGGTTTAGGGGTAGTTTCCGAGTTTGACCCACTACAAGTTCAACTTTAGCAGGGGATCTGAGGGCAGCCCAGGCTGTTCAAGGGAAATTCGCAAGATCCTTACCTTGGGTTACGCAAGGAACTAATCCCCTTAGTGGCTTCCAAAATGATAGGCTATAGGGATTCTGAACAAGGATTGGCCAACCCTCCATTTTGAACAGCCCAGAAAAACGCCAGACTCTCCCTCGCCCCCAAAATAGTTCGCCCCTACCGGAGGTCATGTGATACCATGTGCCCCTTCACAGACTCTGCCTTCAGGCGGGCGCGCAGCCGGCTTTCGCAGCTGCGACAAGGACTAAACACCTGACAGCTTCAAGGTATGTCCTCCAAGAGGATACCTTTGAAGCCCGGTCACATGGAACTGCCCAATCTCTGAATTGATTTTGATTTAAGGAACAACTACAAGACTAAGGTAGAGATAGAATGTCCTAAATCTATGGTACGAGAAAGGTTGAAAGTACCAAACCATGTGTTTTTTCCATGTGGGAGGGCAGATCATTTCGTGTACTTCCTACGGCGCGCTGGTCGCGCGGGCTTTGCCTTTGGGGCTGTACTATCGTGGGCCGCATGCCGGCGATCAATGGGGTCAGATCGATCCTGGCCATGCATCCAGCGCTGTGTGGGCAGCGCTCAAAATGCTTACGTCCCGATTCTGCCAGTCATCTTACCTTTGGTGCATGTTGCTTGGATGTTAGGACTTTAACTTTTTGCCAGCTAATGGGTTTTCCATTAAACCACTAAAAGTTAAACTTTTAGCAGGGGAGCAGCAAGCAACCGAGTTACGGCCGGGAAGTAGCGGGTTCCAACATATCGGGTTCCAGCTTGCACCAAAAGAGAATCAGGAAGAAGCATTCTAGAGACCATGAGATCCCATTCAGGATCACCCAAGATATAGTGGCAGGGAGTCATCTTTTCCGAAATAATATCTTTGGAGAGCTGGCCTTTCAAGGTACGCCGCATGTAAATTCCTTGTGCAGCTTCGGTTCAAGGCTACAATATGAGACCGCACGGATGAGCCGACATTGACAGATAAAACAAACACGCCTTCAACACAACACTGTAGCCAGGATCCCAAGTGAATCGTAGTGAGGATGCAAGCTGTGGGACACGCCGTGATGTGAGTGTCCGGTTCGGTCCTTGGCACCGTCCTTTGGCGGGGGAGGGAGGGGAAGTCCGAGTCGACCATCCACCGGGCGGGAATCTAAGAAACCAGCTCCGGGGACGGCTTTTTGGACCATTGAAACCATTGGCGATCCTTACCAGTCCTGTCAGCCCCGCTTGTTTGTGTTCAATGAGCAACGGGTCTGTCCTGGCACAGGGATACCTCCCAAGGTGGCGTAGCCGGCTCAGGCTCAGCATAGCCACTGCCTTTATGCATCACGCTTCTGGTCTACCAAGAGTCTTTAGTAAGAGGCGTCAGTGATCCTTAGGGCCCCTGGCTCATACAGCACGTAGCTGGACAATCGGCATGTTTGAAGAATGGTTAGCCTTTTGCTTTTGCGGGCCGCTGTGTCGGCGGCTTCCCCTGAAAACCTGGCAATCAAAAAGCAGAGCACGGAATATGCTTGACGTCGCGCCAAGCCACTGAGCAAGTTTCAGCGATCCTGCAAGATGGAATCTGAAGTCAACCAGTCAATCTTGCACACAGGGCCTTTCAAGTAACCAAACAAAGACACAGCCCCTCCAGCCAACAACCAACCAAACCAGAAAACAAGCAAGCACACACGCAAGCGAGCAAGCACGCATGCAAGCAAGCACGCATGCAAGCAAGCACACACACAGACAAGCAGGCAGGCAGACACAGAGGCAGGCGGGTGGGCGGGCGGGCGGACGGACAGACAGACAGACAGACAGAGACGGACAGAGACAGACAGAGACAGAGACAGACAGAGACAGATAGAGACAGACAGAGACAGACAGAGGCAGACAGAGACAGACAGAGGCAGATAGAGACAGGAGACAGACAGAGACAGACAGACACAGACAGACAGAGACAGAGACAGACAGAGACAGACAGACAGAGACAGACAGAGACAGAGACAAACAGACACAGACAGAGGCAGACAGAGGCAGACAGAGGCAGACAGAGACAGACAGAGGCAGACAGAGACAGACAGACACAGACAGATAGAGACAGAGACAGACAGAGACAGATAGAGACAGACAGAGACAGACAGACACAGACAGACAGAGACAGAGACAGACAGAGACAGACAGAGACAGACAGACAGACAGAGACAGACAGAGACAGACAGAGACAGACAGAGACAGACAGAGACAGACAGAGACAGACAGAGACAGACAGAGACAGACAGAGACAGACAGAGACAGAGACACACAGAGACAGAGACAGACAGAGAGACAGACAGAGACAGACAGAGACGGACAGAGACGGACAGAGACGGACAGAGACAGACAGAGACAGAGACAGACAGACAGACAGACAGACAGACGGACAGGCAGACAGACAGACAGGGAAACACACAGACAAACAAACAAACCAAGCAACAAAGGCAACAAGACTAAAGCACACAAAGGGAAAGAAATAACGGGAAAAAACAACCTGAAGAAATACAGAAGGTAAGGAAGGCACAAAGAAAACATAGCAACATACATGGCGTATGAAATTTTCAAAATAATAGAAATCATTCAAGACAGGAATAAAGACAAAAGCACACCTGACACCACGCAACAGAACACGGCACGGCACAAGAGAGCACATAGCAGCCCACCACACACACACACACCAAACGACATCACAACACGCAACACAACACCACACCACAACACACGCACACACACACACGCACACACACTTCATGGCAAGCCTTTTGATATTTCAGTGGTTTTGCTCGAGCCTGTTCGCAGCCGGTGGTAAGTGTAAACATCATCCACACTGGGTAAAAGGCAGAACCCACTCATCAGGTGCAAGCGTCCTTGAATCCGGCGGTTGATTCCCCGTGCCCGTTCTTGTCAATCACGTTTCTCAAGCGTATGCTGTTTGGGTTTTGACAGTTTGCTTGAAGGATCTTTGCATTGGGGAGATACCCCAATGAAGCATTGGTTGACTCTCCGCCCCAGGCCTCTCGGAATGCGCGCTTTGCAAAGCTGCGCACCCAGTGCTTGGTAGGCCCGCGCGACTCGGTCGGTATTCGTGCAGTTTTTTTGTTTTCTCCTTCTTTTTGTTTTTCGTAGGTGTTGGTAGGTCGGTTGCGTTATTGGTATTATTGGTTGCTTTGTTTGCCACATCTTCTTTTCTGTACGTGAGCAAACTGATAAATACTTAACGTACGAGAGACTGCATCATATTCGATTGTAAGAGGTGTATTGCGAAATGCCACCCTGAGTCGATCAACGCCGTAATCTAAGATGGTTTCCACTACCCCCAACTACCTCGAGAGTTGAACACAAGGTACATTCTGTAAAGCGGCTGTATATCCCATCACACCTCTGTTGAGTAGTGGTTTGGGAATGCTGGCAGCCAGACTGAGAAGAAAGACTCGAAGGCTCCAGTTGTTTTGTTAAACCAAGGCACACTTAAACCCAGGGTTTCCCCGGTTTTTGTGGGACATCAGCCAGGTTTCCACGAATGTTTGCGGGAAATCCCAGGGTTTCCCCCGGGTTTTTGTGGGACATCATCCAGGTTTCCCCGGGGTTTTTGTGGGAAATCCCCGGGTTTCCCCCTTTTTTGCGGACATCATCCAGGTTTCCGCCAAATTTCTGTGGGAATTTTCCAGGTTCCCCGGGTTTTGTGTGCCAAATCAGCCAGGTTTCTCCCGGTTTATTGTGGGAAATGATCCGGGTTTCCCCCGGGTTTTTGTGGGAAATCCCTGGGTGTCCCTACGGTTTCCCCGGTTTTTTGTGGGAAATTTTCCACCCCCCAGCGTTTCAGTTCACCCCCACCCAAGGACACCCCCGCGAAAAGACGGGGGTTCTGAGGCGATGTCCGAGTACTTCCGCCGGCTCATCAAGCTCGGCACTTGGGAGTTGAAGGAGCCATCTGTAGCAAGACCTTCCTTGGCTAGGTCCCCCAGCTAGGTGCCCTTTTACCGTTTCTTTCTTGGGGGAGGGTTCGCCTACTAAAAAACAGAAAAAGAGCACCCTTAGGGGGGAGGGTTCAACCCTGCCAAAATAGACTACAGAAAAAGGGGTACCCTGATTCTAACCTTGCAAAACTGGAGGACCTGCCTTGGATACGAAGTTGAGTGCGGAAGAGCCTCAAACTTCAACTGGGTATGGGTCAAAGTTTCTACCGGATCGCAGATGTTCATCCATGTTTCCTTTTATCAGGGTTCCAGTTTGGGTACCTATTTTTGACCCACAGCCAATTCACTTTTTGGACTTGAGTCACTTTTTGGGCCGGAAGGCCATGTTAGTGGCGTGCACAAAAAGTGTGGTTACCTTTTTTGGCCGAGTCCACTCAGGAAGTGAGAAACAAGTTCATCCCCAAAGCGAGGAAGGGTCCCACTCCCAGCCAGCACCCTCCAATGCTGGCTTTTCCGTTTGTACCCAACATGGCTCACAGAAGAGCACTGCAGCTCCACATGGAAAAGCCATCCTTGGAGGGTGCTGGATGTGTTTATTATTATCATTATTATTAATATTATTACTGCTATTATTGCTATTATTACCATTATTATTCTTACCATTATTACTATTATTGCCATAATTATTACTATTAATATTGCTATTATCATTATTATAATTATTGCTACTGTTATTATTACTATTATTATTAATATTATTGTTGCTATTATTATTAGTTTTTTTTACACATAATTATTTATATTTTTATTCGGCCGCTTCCCGCCGGAGTCCTTCCGGCGTGAATCAACGACGCCGAGACGCCGAGGCGCGAGCCCCCGCCGGCCGCCCACATCCGTTTCCGCTGCGCCAAGCTGCACAAAGTCACCGACCCCGGCAGCAACTGCAAGGACCGCCGTGGCTCAGTGGAGCCACGTCCTGAAAACCTTCCATTTGCTGAAAATGAGTATTTTCATTTTCCCTTGTTGGGTTTAAAAAGAACTCATCCGAAAAATAGTTCGGCACGGGACGTGGATGGCACCAGGGCTCCATTTTTATTTGCTTATGTGTATAACGAGCTCACCATGATAGTGGCCTGGGGAATCCCTTAATTCAGCTTTTGGACTTGTAGTTTTTTTATTTCCCCCGTACTGGCAATTTGTCATTTTTTTTAGGGGCAACCACTCATGGGTTCACGTCAGCCTGGGGGAACCCTCTATTCGGGGAAGTGAAGGGGATGACTAAACCCAACGTTGAATGGGGGAATTCCGCCATGTTTCACACCGTAGATGGCTCGGGAATCCCCACCCCCCATTTTTCACCTGCCACTTGGGGATGATTTCCAGTTGGGGCGCGTCGTTTGTCCGGGAGCCAGCGATATTTGTTTTGTTTAAATGGCTAGCTGCACGAGCTTGGAGCACTGTCAACCGGTGGGTGCCAGATTATGGAGTTGGGCCCCTTTTATCACAGGAAACATGATCTTTTCCATTTTTTCGACCGTCCGAGCGCATGCTCGGCGCATGCAGAACACGCCCATTGACAGGAAACATCAAAGGGACGAGGTGGCCACTTTTAAAGGGTCCAAAATGGGGACGCGATGAAGAACCCTGCAGTTTTGTTTGATCGAGGTTTCCTTGGCACAATGGTTCTGGAAGACCACTTTCATGGGTGTCCTTTTTGGTTGCTTTGGGGGAAAATAGCATGGCGATTCCTGGTTTACCTGGTGGTTTCATCATCTACCAGGGAAACCCATCTATTTCCCCTAAAAGCTTCCCCAGAAGTACTTCCCATTTTTTTAATGTTTTGCTTTTTTGGGGTTCCCATTGTTTTCCAATAATTAGGGGAAAACAAAATGCTGGGGTCCTACCTCCAGCCAAGAAAGGCCACCTATGACTGCTTGGGTTTTTTGGTGGATTTCCAATGGGAGGTGACTTGGCTGTGGGTCAAAACCCTGTACCCCTGTGAACGTGAAAATAGGCGGCACGTGGATGTTCATCCACCCCATGGCAACTTCGGCCGGCTGTCTCAATCAGCACTTGTTTGTGGGCCAAACATAGGGTAACCCCCAAATTGCTTGCCCTGGTAAATGGAAACATGGGCTAAAACCTGCGGCCCCCTGGTGGTTTAATTTGACCCATACCCATTTGGTTGGAACACGTTTTTGTTGGCCATGGTTCTCTTGGAAAGGGTGTTTGTTTTGCCTAGCCCTGGCACAGGGCTAACCCTGGCAGGTGGTGGTTGTGGGTGGGTGGGTGGGTGGGTGGCTGGGATGGGTTCAGGGTGGGTTTAGGTTTTAACATCCTCAGCATCGTTTTCAACATCTTCAGCATCACCAGGTTTTGGTTTGGGCTGGGTTTAAGGTGGGTTCCAGGTTGGCTCAGGGTCGGCTCTCGATGGGTTCCAAACTTATTGAGAGCAAATGTGGGGGTGGCTATGCTTGTAGCAGATTGTTTAGTGCTGGTTTATGGTGGGGCTTCTTGGGGTTGGTCTCGGGTAGGTTTAGGGCTGGTTTCGGATGGGTTTAAAATTGGCTGCAGCCATGGCTGTGTTTAAGCCCACTTTAGGTAGGTGCCACACCCACCCTAAACCAAAACCTGGTGATGCTGAGGATGTTGAAAACGATGCTGAGGATGTTAAAGGGCTTCCCAAAGAGGGGAGCCCCCCCAAACAAAAGGAAACCCTATTTAATGGCCTGCGGCCTGGTTCCGCCGCCCCCACACACCTTAGAATTTCGGCCCGGAACGAGAGAAAGCACGCGTGCGCAGACCCGTTCGCGGATACGAAGACAGACGCAGATACGTAGACAGACACAGAGAGAGACAGAGAGACACACAGAGGGGGGGGGGTCTTCGCGGACACGAAGACAGACGCAGATTTGCCCGGGCGAGACAAAGCACGCGTGCACAGACCCGTTTGCGGACACTAAGACAGACGCAGATACGTAGACAGACACAGACAGACACAGACAGACGCAAAGAGAGACAGACAGACACGGAAGGGAGGGGGGGGGAGGGTCTGATACGTAGACAGACACAGACAGACGCAGATACGTAGACAGACACAGACAGACGCAGACATCCAGACATCCAGACATCCAGACATCCAGACATCCAGAGATTCAGAGATCCAGAGATCCAGAAATTTTAGAAATCCAGCCGACGCATGTTCCCGCCCCAAGGCATATAATTATATTCACATTAAACTTATAGAAAGCATGTCAACAAAAGCAACACAGAGCACACCGAAAGCATGGTCCACTCTGGAAGAGGCGTGGGGTCGGCGGATTGGCTAACAGCCTTTAGCCACTCATTGGGAGAGGGGGGGGGCCATTGGGGGCCCTTGACTACCATAGAATTTGTGTTGCCCTCCCTCCGAGATGTCATGCTTTGCCCTTGTTCATGCTGCCATGTGTGATCTCATATACTACCTTTCCCGCGACATGTGACAAGCCGCCACTTGGTGAGGACAACGAGTACAACACGATCTATGACGTTCTCAAATCGCGAGGATGGAAAGAGACTGATGTTGATACAGAATGGCACATATTTTGGACTGACAAAGATTGGATCCATTCAGCATTTGACAAAATACACTTGGATCCTCATCAGCACGTGAACCACTTCCTGAACCACCAAGAGCTCACTCGCAAAGATTTGCTGGTGAAGAACATGAAGAGGATGAGGCGGCAGTGTGAGAAGGACGGGCGCTGACGTGAGCAGTGATTGTTCGTGTAGAGAGCATCATATGTTCCATTGGACCCACAGAAAGCTAAAAACGCTTACCAAGCAATGTGCAGGGGAGTCATCAACATGTTAGCCAAAATCATAGGGATGGTGATGGAACTCAAAGGAACCCCAGCGCTCCGAGTCTTGGGGCCCAAAAATACTCGATGTGCGAAGCTTTGGCCATGGCACGTGTGTCTTGTTTTGGGCCCCCTTTTGGTGGGTGTTAAAGAGACACCAAGAGGAGCCCCACCATTTTGGGGCGTCCAAAACTATTTTGACACAAACCCTTACTTGAGCTCTCCGACCCCACAAATGAAGTGGAACAATGCCAGCATTTGGCTGTAACATGGACTAAACCCTGCGACCAATTTGTCCTCGGGAAAACCACAAACAAGTTGACATTTCAGCCACTGGGGACGGGAAAGTTACACATGGTCATTCGGGGGCCGAAGGGAACATTGATCAATCTCCGTCTGAGTACTTCTGCATGCACTTGGTGGCTCCCAGCCATCCGGTTCCTGAGTTTTTTGGATCCTTTTAGTGTTTAGTGGTTGGGTTTCCGAATTCAACCCACTAAAAGTTAGCCACTTTTAGCCGGGGATCTGAAAACGGGCAGCCCAGGTTTGGCAAAAAAAAGTTTGGACAATAGATGGTGATTCCTGGTTTACCTGGTGGTTTCATCATCTACCAGGGAAATCCATCTATTTCGACACCTATGGTCTGAGTACTTTTGCATGTTTGGGTATGGGTCAAAATGAAATCGCCATGGGGACCACAGGTTTTAGTCCTTGGTTCCATTTACTAGTGTTCCATTTTGGGTACTCATTTTTGACCCACAGCTGTTTGAATTCCAGGTCTCCCTGCCCCTCGCGTTTTACGTCAGGACGGGCGCAGGGCGGAGGCCGCGCGATACGACGTGCTGCCTGTGACCTACGTGGTGCCGCAGGAATCGGGAGACCTATGTATAGGGGCCATAGGTGTCCTTCTTCGGATAGTTTGCTTAAAAATAGAAGGCTTCCACTGGTTTAGATGGGTTTGATTCCATTTACCAGGGCCATCTAGTTGTCCAAAAGGACGCCTATGTATGTACAGATCTAGGGGTTGATTCCTTTTCCATTCTTTTCAACCATCGTTCTTTTCAAAACCGGGTCTGTTTCTCCTGGGTGTTTGATGGTTTCCTGAAAAGAAGGATCCCTGGAAAGAATGGGGAAGGTACTGTACTCCTAGAACAGCGGCTTTATAGTGCTTGCATAGTTGCCTGACTCAAACATAGGGGCCCAAAATGGAACCCTGGTAAATGGAAAAGTAGACTAAAACCCGTGGTTCCCTGGCTCTTAAATTTTGAGCCCCAACTAGTGGGGAAGCAGGGGCATGCCGGTATACCCTTTTGGTATATGGTGTGTTTCCAGTGGCTTAACCCATTCAACCCCTTCGGGCTTTCAATCCACCATGAAATGGCCATGGGTTGCATATGGCGAGCCATGTTGGGGTGGATGAACATCCATTTGCCACCTATTTTGCTGTTCACCGGGGTTACAGGGTTTTGACCCACAGCCAAATGCATGTTGAAGATGTATGTTTACCCCGTCAGCCAAGAGCGTCTTATCACTCGGCGTAAGTGTCTCGGTGCTGTGGTTCCCTGTGGTTGGTGTCCTTTTGGCCTCCGCTAAAATCGAAGCCAAGAAACGGTCGTTCCACCATGTTGCGATACTTCCACACGGAAAAAGGACCTAAAATCGTATATGGCTCTTGCCCAAGCAGGCAATTGCCTTCAAGTTTCCGCAAGAGTAGCAGCAAAAATGAATCCTTCGAATCATTGACAGGCCAGCTGCAGAAGGCATTAGAGTGCGGGGGCAAGCAAATCCTGTTTCAGAAGTTATTCTGGTTTCAGAAACTACTTCAGAAACTCTGCTCGCACCCCTGCTTGAGGATCTACGGTTCAGAAACTATCCCTGCTGGATTTAGGAACTATATCGTTCCTGCTTCAGAATCCAGGTTTGAGGAACTACTGTGGATAGACAGAATCCAGACCAAATGGATGGATGAAACTCTAACATGCTGGCATAGAGCACCTAGCAACTGGTGCGAAGTGGAGTTTGCCCAACTACAGTATCCCGGCTTCAATAAAAGAGCAAAGAAACAATTCTTTGGTGCATTTTGCTTGGATGGTAGGACTTTAACTTTTGCCAAGTAATGAATTTTCCATTAAACCACTAGCAGGGGAGCAGAAAGCAACCGAGAATTGGATGGGAATATGTCAGAACATTTGACTCACTTGTGGTTTCACTTTGGTTTCCCTTCTTACAAGCTGTCCATGCATTTGTTGCAAACACCCTAAGCAGATCACCCACCAGGCCAATGCGATGGCGGCTAGCTTTGGAACAATAAACCAGTTTTGGGGATTCTCTTTATATAAGCAAACCATCGGTTGGATGGTTTATGGGGGTCATTGCAGGGTGTTGGTTGAATGAACCAGTTTTGGGGATTCCCTTTATATAAGCAAACCACCGGTTGGATGGTTTATGGGGGTCATTGCAGGGTGGTGGTTGAATGAACCAGTTTTGGGGATCCCCTTTATATAAGCAAACCACCGATTGGATGGTTTATGGAGGTCATTGCAGGGTGTTGGTTTAACCCTAAACTCTAAACCCTAAACAACCCTGAACCCTAAACCATGGCCTTTTTGTCTCAATGTCTACTGCAAGTTTCCTCTGGGGTGATGTTTGAGGGCATATGGGGAGCCATCTGGTTCAGCTGGAACGTCTTTTCGAACCCAGAGTTTCCGGGAGCGCTGGAGCGATAGGTGGATATGGGTCAAAATTCAACCACCAGGGGACCGCAGGTTTTAGTCCAGGTTTCCATTGACCAGAATTCCATTTGGGGTACCATTTTTTGACCCACAGCCAGGTAGGGGAATGAACGCAGAGTTGGATGGTTGATAGGGGTCATTCCATTTCTCATTCCCTACTGAGCACCAGCAAGTCTTAGAGCTTCCTTTTTTTCTCCCCGATTCGGGGAGAGTGATTGGCCCTTTGCCAGGAGTACCACATGTTTGTGGACGAGTTCAAGAAATACACTGGTGCTACCTGGATCATGAAGCCTGTTGGACGGTCTCAAGGCGCTGGGATCTTCTTGGTGAACAAGCTAGCTCAGACGCAGCAATGGAAGCCACGACAGGACCTGGACAGACTGGTGCTTGTGTGGGGTGTGTTTCTGGGATGTTCAGAATGAACCCTTAAATCCTTAGATGGTGGTTCCGTTTTGACCGTGCTCTCACTTGAAACAGCCAGTCCTGCATGAAAACACTGGAGTTGAACTGGTTTGGATTTTCGTGGCGAGCGCATTTTGAGGCCTTTGGCCATTAGACGAGTGACGCAGAGTCAACAGTGGGAAGCGCGAAGCGGGATGAGTTTTGCGTTCAAGCGGACAAGGTGTAGCGGGGTTTGTATCATGCAGTCCTTGCTGGTTCTTATTGAGGCAAGAGGGATTTCAGGAATAAACTGTTTGGGATCCTCTGAAGGAAGCCACAAGGGTTGGCTTTTGCCGGGGGGGGGGGGGGTCCCTCATTTCCTGCTGAGAAGCAGCAAGTTTTGCTCACTTTGACTTGCATTCAAAATCTTCTCCGGATCGCAAGGACTGGAATGGTCCTGCGCCAGCCAAATCCGAGGAGCGGGTTGCATCTTCGTCTTTCCAGTGCGGGTCCAACACAAAGCTCCGGTTTGTCAACCCACCCAAAGATTGCACTGCCTTTCTTTCATGCAAATCCGCAGCATTCGTCGGATCCCCCATGCGCACGGAGCACATGCTGAGCCAAGATTGTCCGTCAGTGTGCTTTCCACTATCAGTGGGCTTTACGAAAGCAGCAATTCGGATGTGACACTGCGCATCATTCTTTGCCAGTTGCCATTTAATGTGCTTCATCAAGTTCATTTGGCATCTAGGTTGACTTCTTCGCGGGCTGGTGCGAGTGCTACGAAGGTTGACAAGTTTCACCCAGCGTTTACTCCTTGTGACATGCAAGTTGGCAGGGCAGCATTTGATTGTTTGACAGCTTGGCAGAAAACATGTGGTATAGATTCTTGTATATTATTGTCTGGCCACAACTAGCCTTCAAAAACTATCCATCAGACCTATCCATCAGTTTGTTCTGTATCATAGTCCGTGTTTTCAGGCATTGTAGTGTGAGTCGGTGCGCGTTGGTGCGCGATGGTTGTGTATGGAAGCCATAAGTCATTGAGAACTTCGGGAAGCACAAGGGCCTTTACACAGACGCTAGCAACGAAGACATGGAGCAACTCGACACGACACCCACCGTTTGCAAAAGCACCTGGTTTTGACACTTTCCCATACGGGCATGTGTCAAACAACGGAGGACCCAACAAACTTTACTCTTCCTGTTGGCGTTCTTTTTCACTAAGATGAACGGGCTAGCCCGAAAAAGCCACGCGCACTTGCCCGATGTCCATTTCAGAATCTGCCGGTGCAGAATTGGCCACGGGGAGCGGGCGCCAAGCAGCTTTGAGGATGACGACGCTGTGGAGACGTATGTCGCTCAGCTTCTCGGCGAGTCGGTTGAGGATATGGGCGCGGGAGGGTGAAAAATAGTTGGTAACCCCGAAATTGGCTTGCCCTGGTAAATGGCAACGCGGACTAAGATCTGTGTTCCCCCATATATTGAGAACAGAAAGGCATTCGCCTTGGCCGGGAGTCGGGAGTGGCTGTCAGCAATATGCCTCTTCAAATGGCCTGGTACCAGAAGCACGGCGGGAAGGCGAGTCGGCGAGTCATGAGTTTGAGATTGTTTGAAGGTGTGCGCCTCCATTCATGCAGTGTACAGGAGCGTGCTTGATATCACCGCGGGAGAGGGATTGAACATGTTCTTTTCTTTGGACGATATCCCTACTGTGGAGTGGATAGACAAGACCATAGGTGTCCTTTTTGGTTGTTTTGGGGGACAAATAGATGGCCCTGGTTTACCTGGTGGTTTCATCATCTACCAGGGAAACCCATCTATTTCCCCTAACAGGACACCTATGGACAAGATTTCACACCAGTTGGCATGGATGACATGACAAAACTGAGACACACCACCAACTGGAGCGTTTTTGGACGAAGCTTTGTTGTGCCCGCCGTCCTCGGACCACTGTAAATGACTCAAACGCGGCCATGCGCCAGCCAAACTTATATGAGTCGGAGAAAAAAAAAAAAAAAAAAAACAACGTTGTATGTGTCAATGTCAGGCATGATCCCAGGTCTTTTGGACCTATCAAATTAGCTGCACCGCCGCTTGTAATTTGAATGGCAGGAGTGTGTTGCAGGAGCGGCCGCGCAAGTCAAACATGGGGCCGCGCAAGTAAAGCGCAAGTGAAGCGCAAGTGACGCAGTGATTAATCATCATCATCATCATCATCATCATCATCATCATCATCATCATCATCATCATCATCATCATCATCATCATCATCATCATCATCATTTTTATTATCATCATCATCATCATCATCATCATCATCATCATCATCATCATCATCATCCGCATGGTCGAAAGAATCCGGAAGATTGCTAAATTTTCGCGCAAGTCGCGCGCAAGTCGCGCGCAAGTCGCGCGCAAGTCGCGCGCAAGTCGTAGATGCCTTGGATCAGGAGTGGCCCATTTCTGTAGTTTGAATTTTCTTTGTTTCTGCAGATCCCAGCAGCAGCCAGCAGCAGCAGCCAGCAGCAGCAGCAGCAGCAGCAGCAGCCAGCAGCAGCAGCCGCAGCAGCAGCAGCCAGCAGCAGCCGCAGCCAGCAGCAGCAGCCAGCAGCAGCCAGCAGCAGCAGCAGCAGCAGCAGCAGCCAGCAGCAGCAGCCAGCAGCAGCCGCAGCAGCCAGCAGCAGCAGCCAGCAGCAGCCAGCAGCAGCAGCCAGCAGCAGCCGCAGCAGCCAGCAGCAGCAGCCAGCAGCAGCCAGCAGCAGCAGCCAGCAGCAGCAGCCAGCAGCAGCAGCCAGCAACAATTTGCAGCGGACCTCATACACTTAAGGGGCATGTTTTTGGGGGACCTCACTCTTATGAAGACCGCCGCTTGGATTTGCAATGAAACCATCCTGGGATAAGAGTTTTAATACGTTTTTTTTTTCCAGCTCAATATGGCCTAACGGCGCAAGTTGATCTCCGGGATTGGACCAGGTTTGACCTGCATTTCAATGTTCGCAACGGTGTTGGGATCATGTAAATGCGGTCCACCACACGTCTTTGTCGGGGAACAAAACGCCCACAGAAAAAGTTGGGCAGACAAGCCTTTGCGACCCACCGCTTCGCAGGCCCCAATTAACAATCTAGCCTTCAACAATCAGTGAAAGTGCACAGGGAGAAGACTGTCATTAGTTTTTTTCAGAAAAAGGGCCTTCAGTCTGCTTACATTATTGTTGGAACGAGGGTACAAACCATACGTAAATGGGTATGTTTTTTACTTGGGGCCCTTTGCTGGGCATCATTGAAGTGGGGATTCATCTCCGCCAACTACTTTTCAGGTGGTTCCCCTACTGAAAACAAAACATCCCGCGAAATGAGCCACAATCAAAACCCGGGTAGAGGAAGGTTAGTAAGGGACAATCCCAACCATAAATAGCTGCGGATATCCGCCTTCTTAATTCTTTACACGGTTCTGGGTAGACCATGTTAATACGGGTATGAGTCAAAGTTAAACCACAAGGGGACCGCAGGTTTTAGTCCTCAAATGGACTCAAGTCACGATTTCCTTGCCCAGGAAGTACGTGGAGGCGCCTCTTCTGATCGGCGGCAAGAAGTTTGCCCGCGCCCCAGGTGCCCCAAAAATTGGCCTCGGGTTCCTTCTAGTATTTCCCCTTTGGATTCGTGTACACGTCACCTGTTGGGTGTGGGTCAAAATTAAACCGCCAGGGGACCACCTGTTTTAGTCATGGGTTCCATTTGACAGGGTTTTATTTTGGGTACTCCCCCAGCTAGGTGCCCTTCTCACCGATTCTTTTTTGGTTGGGAGGGTTCCCCAACCAAAATAGACTACAGAAGAAACACAATGGTACCCTTTTTCTAACCTCTCTATTGGAGGACCCAGCCTTTGGATTCGTGTACACGTCACCATTTGGTGATCAATTTGCAAGTGAGTCTCCTTTGGGTTTCATTTTTTCAACAGGAAATCTAGGGACTCTGGAACCTGTGGATGGTGGCTTCACTGTCCACTGCTTTGCCCTAGAGGCTTGCTTCGCCCTGCCCGCAGTCCTTGGAAACCGCTGGACCCATTTTCAACCAATCCCACTGGAGAGATGTTTTCCATAGGCTGGAGGCGAAAAAGCAACTGGGGGTCCCTCCGCAAAAGCAAAGGGGCCAACAGCTTCATGGCGAGCTAAGCAACTGCGCTGCCGCACTGGACGAAAATCGAAAATCGAAAAGCAAGCAAAGGCCAGCTTAGGGAATGAGACATGGAATGAAGCTGGGGATTCCCGAAGAATGGAGACCATGGCTTGGTGGCTCCCAGCCAGCCATCCGGTCGCTTAGCTTTTTAGATCCTTTTAGTGTTTAGTGGTAGTTTCCGAATTTAACCCACTAAAAGTTCTCAAGTTTTAGCGGGGGATCTGAGGGCAGCCCAGATAGGATGGATGGTGTATAGGGGTCATTCCATTTCTCATTCCCTGCTGAGTACCAGCAAGAAGATTCCTTTTGTAGCTGCCAGCCCATAGGATTTGAAAGGGCAACAGGTTTTGGCCAAAATACCTCATCCATTTCTGGCACTCGCCAGAACCCGCAGAAGATCAACAAACAATTAGAACCAGAACTTTAGATACAAGTCAGCTATTGCCAATACTTCTTCCATTACATCCCACCCTTTACAGTCTGATGCGGTTTGCTTTTCACAGCTACAGGGACAGCTCCCAGTTCCCCTCCCCTCCCTACAAAACTTTTCCCCGGAATATTGAGGTCTTCAGCCTGAGCAGCCTCCCTTCTTTTGTATAGCTATCCCAATCACATAGGGAGATAGGAACCGGAGACGACCGAATTCATGTGCACCAGAAAAACCCTCCAGGATCGATAGTTTGTTGGACCTTGTCGACCTGAGGGGGAGGTTTACTCATGAGGGATAAACCTGCATGTTATAGCCTAAGTGGAAGGTGCATGATCTAAGTAGTGCTCTGGCGTTGTGAGCACGTTGGTTTCCTGTTGTGGGCAAAGCGGTTCAATCCAGGCCTTTCAATTTGGCGGACATGGGGTGAGCTTGGCTGCAACTATAGGCTTGTCTTAACATATTGTGGCTGGACGAAATCCATTTCGCTCCACTTTGAAACCAAGGAATGATGATTCCCCTGAAAAACCCGGAAACAATGCTTTCCCACGGTACCCACACCCACCCCCACCCCCCCAATCGAATCATTCGAGGCTTTCTGAACGGCGCGTTGCGAATCGGATTTCGCGTTTCCATCCACAGATTTGGACCCTTGGCTTCCCTCCCAGCGGGTGCCGAGCCTGAGCACGCTGGCGCGAAGGATATGCGCCTCTATGTCTGCGTCACCAGCTACCATCCGCTGACGGCCATACCCTCAACCCGTTTGTTTTTGTTGTTGTTGTGTTTCTTTTCTTTTTCTCTTTTTCTCTCTTTTTGTTCCGCACAGGCTGTGTCTTTTTGGCCCCCCGTTGGGGTGGTTTCAAAGGGAGACCAAAAGAAAAGATGGCCACTTTGGGATTCCCGGTTTGGAGACAGACCCAAACTTCAGGATGTTTATTCTTGAGTAGAAAGTCTTTGTTTCGTGATCTAGGGTTGAGCCAATGAATAGGGAAAGGCAATCCTTCTTGCTGTAGGCAATGTCTTGATGGGTGCGGACATGTGTGGATTTGTTGCATTGATTCTCAGAAAGTTTGCGCTGATCCGATCGAATCTTGCTAGTGTGTTAATAGCAAGGAGAGGAGATTGATAAGTAGTAAGCATTGATCGCCGATGTCAACCCGGACTCGGCCCAAGATGTTGGCAATTTCTTGGGGCTGTCAAGGTCGAGCACCAAATCCCTCTGATTTTGAACCCAGCTGTCTGAGGTGTACATGCATCGCGGGGGCTTCTGCCGTTTCTCCATGTCCAGATATTCTTCCGATGCCCAGACGCAATGAGCTCCACTTGCGGGTGAACGACATGGAACCTTTTGCTGATTCCTCTCATGTATGAGCAAATTTCCCAAATTGCTGGTTTGTTCTGGGGCACGAGAAGAGGGGCCCACCCAAATATTTCAACCGCAAGATCCAGGGGGCTGATCAGCACCCATTTTGCCCATGCCCTCGGAAGACAGATCCTTTCTAATCTTCCCCAGTCCTTCAGCAAAAAATTAAGTCGAGCTTCCCAGACGACATGTGCAAATGATGGCTCCGTTTCAAGGAGCCCAAAAAAGGGCGGCCCCGTGGCTTCCAAAAAACCCGCGGACCGAAAGCTTGGGCTTCGGGTTCGGGGGAGGTGGACTCGCGCCGTGTAATTTTTGAAGTGGGTGGTGACCCAGGGCGAAATTATTCTTGAGATCGAAGGATTAACTTTTCACCAACCTGAGAAGGGATACCCGGAAAAAAATAAAATAATAATATTACAAATAAACAAAAACAACAATCCAGCGTACATATTCAGTACTCGCATTGCTGTTTTGGACCGGCCATGCAGCAATGCTCAAAAATGGCAAAGCACATCACGTTGCTCGCAACGCGGATCGTTTTCAATGTCTTGCAATTGGCCGCCGATTCCCCACCAGTTCGAGGAGTAAGAGCTAGTTTTTCCAGTAGTGCCCTTTTGCCCCTTTTTTAAATGAGGGTTCCCCTACTAAAATAGACTACAGAAAAAAGTTGGTACCCTTATTCTAACCTTGCAAAACTGGAGGACCTCTCAGAGCGTAGGTTTCGGGCAGGATTCACGCATTTTCGTCGGCTTGGTCTAGTCTGTAAAATCAGCTCACCTGGCGGGTTTTTGATTCGAAGATTGACCCTCCCAACGAACATGGGAGTGCAAAAAGATCCTTAAGAGGAAAGTCATCTTTCAGGGGCCTTCTTGCACAAACCCATGTTGCTGGTGGGAGGGTAGGAGGATCAATCAACAATAAACAACCACAGGTGTCCTTTTTAGGTTAGTTTGGCTAAAGATAGATGGCACTGGTTTGGATGAGTTTTATTCCATTTACCAGGGCCATCTGTTCTTCCAAAAGGCCACCTATGTAAACAACCCCGGCGAGGTTTTTTCGGCGCGCACGCACAAACGCGCGCTGAGGACATGAGTAACCTCACTGCGCTGGGGTCGCACCTGACCAATGTGGCAGCACTCTGACGGCATCAGACACTCTTCTGGGTCCCCCAGCTAGGTGCCAACTTTGACTGTTTCTTTTTTGGTTGGGAGGGTTCCCCTACTAAAGTAGACGTCCAGAAAATAGAGTACGTTTCTTTTCTGGGGGAGGGTTCCCCTACTAAAATAGGCGTCCAGAAAAAAGTTGGTGCCCTTATTCTAAGCTCTCTGCTGGAGGACGTAGCTCTTCTGCTCGGGAGCGGAGCGAGCCTTTTTTCAGGTGCAGAAGCACAGCGGGAAGGCCGCCTACAAGCGAACTGGCGCCAAGTGGCTTGACCGCAACCTTTTTCATTTTGCGAGGTATGAGCGCCTGCGCCTTTTGGGAACGTTTTTGGCAAAAACCCTGGAAGCTTTGCTTTGTGAGGGGGGCTCTGTGCAAGGTGGGATGTGAACAATCTCAAGTCCTACCTGCTAACAACCGCGGGCCTCTCAGGCTGATCCAGCAAAGGCTGCGATGCCAGGGGGAAAGGTTGACTCGAGTCGAGCAGCGCCCAAACGGGCAATGTTGGCAGGTGGTTTTACTATCTGACTTTGTTGGTAATAGTCAATGGGTTCATGGGGGCTGGGAGGGAGGGTAGGGGGAGGGAGCCCAAATCAGCCCTAAATAAGGCCTTAAGGGCTTAATAAGGGCTTCATAAGGGCTCCCTTCCCCCTCCCCTCGCTCCCCCCCAGCCCCCAGGATGGGTTTGGGGCACCAACACTTTGGTGCATGTTGCTTGGATGTTAGGACTTGAACTTGTTGCCAACTAATGGGATTTCCATTAAACCACTAGAAGTTAAACTTTTAGCAGGGGAGCAGCAAGCAACCGAGAACAGTCAATGGGTTCTGGGCACTCAGTTGAGGCCGGAGTGGAGGTGACGAACAGGCTCTTCAATGATATTGAGGACATTGTGATCTACTCGCTGCTGTCGGTGCAGAAGGCGCTGGCAGAAACGGGTGTGTTGCTTCGGGGGCTAAGTTTATTGGACTGGTTGTTTCAAAGGAGTCCCCGAAAAAGTAATAATAATGATAATAATAATAATAGTACCAATGTGCACACAATACATATATATACATATATATATATATATGTACAGTGTATAATATGTATGTGTATATATTGTATCGCTGATTGCGGTATGCTCAGCAAGGTAGCGCAATGTAGATCAGAATCCACAAATTGGGCAGAGTCCGACAAAGGGACCTGCATGGCGACACACCAACATACCAACCGAGCATCACTCAAACTAGGTGCCCCAGTAATGCCCTTTCTCACCCCTTTTTTGGGGGGAGGGTTCCACTACTAAAATAGACTACAGAAAGAAGGGTACCCTTATTCTAAGCTCTCTACTGGAGCTAGTAAACATACAACTGCAACTCTCAATAGGGATGCAAGTCCTGCATCTCGGCTGTTGGATGCCGCTTGGGCCTAGTGTGTTTTGTTTGGTTGCTTGATGTTGCTGCACTCGCTGTTGCGGTTGGTGTTGCTGTTTGGGGTGCACCGCACCCACAGAACGTCAGGAAGAGGGAAACCGCCACAGCAATGAGTTTCCGTTTGGAGATGCGACTGGCGATTCTTAGTGTGTGACGCGTGCGCTGCCGTGTCTCCCACACAAATGCCATAGCGAGCTGCCACGGAGCACTCGTACTGACTAGATCTGGCGTTCGAAAGTGGCAGCAACGCCTGGCAACAGTTTGAGGGCGATGTGGCTGTAGGCTGTCCCAAGTACTAACACTGTTCTGTGTAACTTTAATGCAGCAGGTCATTGTTTGCATCAGGGTCGATTCTATGCCATGAAAGGGGTTGGTAACTGAACTTTCCACTAAGTTCATTGCGCAGGACCCGAAGTACTGGAGCTCGGGTGTTGCTTCCATCGACGGTGGCAAGCCTTTCTTGCCCTTTTGATATTTGGCAAGCCGTTAGGTCATGATCAACGACAAGCACTGCTTTGAGATGTACGGATACGACATCCTCATTGATGTGGATTACAAACCCTGGTTGCTGGAGGCTTGCTGGTTGATCAAGCCTGACTACTCCAACACAGGTCACTTGAGGTTGTTAGCAGGGGTCACCAACCCCTTAGCAAATAATCAAGCCTTGTAAGGATTCCTATCCGGATCGCTGGATCACCCACATATTCTTTGCGAAAGATCACTCTGACAGACAGAGTTTCTATTAGTTCTAAGGGTTGATTCCCCATTATCATGTTGAGAGTTTCACTGACCGGGTATATGGTGCATCATTTGCTTTCCAGCAGTCCTTCCTGGTGACTTCAAGGCTTTCCGCAGGAGTGGGATGCATCAGTCCCACCTGATGAGGGTTGACACAGGCCCACTTTCAGGATGATCGCCAGAAATGGGTACCCATTTCGCCAGTGCCCCAGAACTTTCCGCCTACCACATTCGCCCAGCAGGTGAATGCGTCGCCATCACTCACTGCCAATACCACAGCTGACTATGAGATGAAGTACGGCTTGCTAGATGATCTCTTGACGCATCTTGGTTGAAACAACTTTTTGCAGAGCACCAATCCTGAACCGCCCTAAAGTCAATTGCATCTAAGCGGGCTGCAAGCCCACCTATGCCCTCCCTCCACTTGGGGACAAAACAAAACACCGCAAATCCTGAACATTCCACACCCAAGCAGCCCCAACCCTTGGTCCACCGAGGCACTCGGAAACCATCCATCCCTCAATTAGACCCCAAAATAGAATCCCACGCCAACCCCTCAACCCCTTAGCCTTTCACAAACCTGAATCAAGCGCACCATTGGCTAATCAGCCCACCCTAAACCCTCCCTCGTCTCTGAAGCAACTCCCCCACAAACCCCCACCCTTAACCCTGCCGTAGCGGTCCCGAGCCCCATACCAACCTGAAAAGCCGACCCCAAATCAACCCCAGATCCAACACAAACCTGCCCCAAAACAATGTTGAATTCACCCTAAGCCGGTCACCCTTGACTATTCAATACTTTCCCAAACTCCAGTCAACACCGACATGCTCCTGTAAGCCTGTTGAATCCAACCAACAAGCCTAAAACCCACCCCCAATCCAACCCTTGACCCACCCACCCCAACCCATTTTGAAACTCGTTGCCTACATGAAGCGCAATTCCAAGGCAAATAAACATCGCTCGTAATCCCATTCCAAACCCGATTGCACGCACCCTCGACAATTCCAAACCGGACTTAATTCCATCCAAAACCCGACCCTAAACCCGTCCGAATCAACAATAACTCATCCCAAGCCTCACTCAAAACGCTGAACACCAGCCAGATACCCGTCCTAAAGCCAGATACACGCCCTGAACCATCGCTAGACGCGCACAGAGCCAACCCTGAACTTTTGGTGGCTCGCGTTGGCGTGCGGCATAAGAGCTTGATCAGCTTTATCTAGGCCATTAAGGAATGATTATGGAAATCCGTAGGCTATATCTAGCTTCCCGTTGGCTGAAGTCAGCTTCTCATCAACTGAGATGCTCCATAATTATTTCAACCAAAATTAGCTTTTTTGAAAGCTAGCATCCTAGACTCTGTAGGTTAAATAAGCTTACATATAAATTCAACAAGGAGAAAGCACAATTCGCAACAGTGAAGCTAACGCGCGTGCAATCTACTAGCAAGCTCTTAGAGCAATGGCAGGTTTCTCTAAAAGAGCCGCGGTATCCAGTACTTGCATATGGCCATGGTTCAAAACCAATGGCACCATTTTCGGATAGGTGCACCAATTTTAGTCTATTTGAGATGTTGACCAGGGTACGGGGTTTTGACCCATGGCCATATTGAGGGCCAGGGCCAGGGCATGCAACGGGGACTTTGCGCAAGGAAGCTTGCAAGTTTCACCGCTTCCCAAGATCTGCGGCTTTCAAGCGAGTCAAGGCTCCTGGATATTGAGAAGTACCTCACAGGGAATGAGTTGCAGATTGGCGGCTTCGACTTGCTGTACAAGGTAGGATTGCTATCCCTGACTGATTCTTCCCCCGAATTATGTATTTGTTTATTTATTTATTTATTTATTTATTGTTGTTGCTTTGTTGGGGTTCCCTTTGTTTTCCACCAACCAGGCAAAAAGCAAATGCTGGGGTCCAGAAACTCCAGCCAAGGGTTCTGGAGAGAGTTGCAGGTCAAAAGCCGTGGGCCATGTCCGAAAAGTCTGTGATTGATCGCTTCTGTGACTCGTTGGTGCTGCATGTCCGCGTTGGCTGAAGCGAGATTGGTATGGCGAATTTGTGCGGCTTATGGCGGGCTCGCTTTCCGAGTTACTTGGTTTGGGCCATCCACTCGAGAAGGGAGTCGTTTGGCACTCGATGCTTCAGCTTCGCACGCGAGGGAGGCCTTCAGAAACTTCAGCATGATGCTTCTTTTGCCGGTGCGGTGTGGTCGAGTTGGCATGACTCGGAGAAATCAATGGCTCTTGCATATGCCTATGCACACATGTTTAAACAAGTATGCATACTTATACATGTGGGCATTGTGATGTATAACGGTATGATTGTACTTGGACGAGAGTTCTAGACTTGCCACGTGCCTGAGACTGGACAGATGAAACGAGACATTCGTGTTTGGCCATGACAAAGTGATGACGAAAGCGTTTCTAGCTGAGTTCCCTTGCTTGAGTAAGCCTACGGGCAGATCGTGTCTTTCGGACTTGGAAAACATCCGTCAGGGTTCTTCATCGCGGAAAGCTGGCCCTCCCCTTCGATTGCCCTTGAATTCCTCCCTCCGCTTCTCGCCTTAGTCAGTTTGGAGCCCCTGCGTTCTGCTGCATTGCGGTGCCCACAAATGTAGACAGCTGGCTGCTATTTGTTGTGCCAATGTCACCCCTGGCCTGCTGCGTCCTTCAAATCCATAGCTAGAACTCCACCAAACAACGCGTCCAACGAATTAATGCTATAATATTTTTAGCATACGCCAAAAACAGGACAACAACAATTGTGGGCACCGCAAATGAATCAAATGGACGCTTTCTGGGTTGAGTGTATTGGTTTTGGCCTAGTACTGCTTTAGTCTTTTTGCATTGCCATGGTTCTGATTGTCTTAATTCAAGGGGGGCAGTGGACGTTGACTGGGCGACGGATCATGTGAATGACCATAAGTGCTACCCTCCCCATCCAAACCTAGGTAAACATACATGTATATGTTTAACATATGATGTATATATATATAGACAGATGTATAAGTATTATTATTGTTGTTGTTGTTGTTGTTGTTGTTGTTGTTGTTGTTGTTGTTGTTGTTGTTGTTGTTGTTGTTGTTGCTGTTGCTGTTGTTGTTGTTGTTGTTGTTGTTGTTGTTGTTGTTGTTGTTGTTGTTGTTGTTGTTGTTGTTGTTGTTGTTGTTGTTGTTGTTGTTGTTGTTGTTGTTGTTGTTGTTGTTGTCAGTTCATGCTTAGACATTTATGCGTTCTTTTCTTATTTGTAGATTCATCTAGCCCCTCTACTGCACTCGGCTTTTTCCCCCGCGGTTCGGTCGGCCAGGACGGATATCGTTATGCCCCACCCGAGGGCTCGGTGTTCACGTCCTACCTGGGTTTGAGCCTCGGGTGCGGGTCTGGAGCGAGTGAGAAGAAAACAAGGGCGGCGCCAGAAGGGATGCATGAGACATAAACATATATATATATATATATATATCATGAAGATACCTGGTGACTTGCCGTGGTAACTAGAACTAGGTCCCCCAGTAGTGCCCTTTCTCTCCCTTTTTTTGGGGAGGGTTCCCCTACTAAAATAGGCTACAGCAAAAAGGGTACCCGTATTCTAACCTCTCTACTGGAGGACCTAGTATATATATATATATATGTAGGGTTGCCTTCTTAGAGTAGGGAATCCCTTTTTGGATGGCATCATAAGTAAACCAAAAGGAACTTACCATGTGAATGGGTGCTTAGTCTTGAAAAACACACTTACCTTCCGAGCCAAGATGGCATGAAGGAAAAGCCCGGCAACCCAGATTGTCAAATCGGTAGGCCGGCTTGCCTCTCAAAACCCGGGCGCATACCAGCCAGAGTCCCACTTCGACTGCCGATTTCAATTGGTCAGACATTTGGCGGATTGCATTTTGAAGAGGGCATCATGATATATTTCCAGACTTTTCTCACTTGCTTCCTTGCCTTTTGTTGTTTGGCATTTTGGGTGTCCATCCGTTTTCTATTGACCAGCAAACGTTTTTCTTCCTTTTCGCCTTTTGCGCCCTGGACCTCGGTTCTTCCGGGGCCCGGGATCGTCGGTTTGTCGAATCGAGGCTGCTACAACAACCGCCTGTCGCAGCTGCAAAGATTGGCTAAGACGCGTGCATGGGAACTCAGGACGGAGGTCGGAGGTCGGAGGTCGGTTGGTTTTCGACATGTGGCTTCAAACAGGGGAACCCCGAACTGGTGGTTGTCCTGTTGTTCCTTGAGGGACCCCCCAAAAAAGAGAGAGACGCCCACATGGGCTGTTGATTCAAAACCAACAAAAAAGGGTACCCTGAACAAAAGACACACCCACACACCCACACACCCACACACCCACATGGCTGTGTCTCTTTTGAAAGACCTTTTGGTTGCAGGTGCTGATATTGAGGTGGAGGGAGATGGTAGGAGTTCGATGTACCATGAGCTTGGTTGGACGATGCTGTCTTTGTCGCGGCCACATCTGCAGATCTTGGCAACGTGGTACAGCGCAGGTCAGACATGTGGGTGCTCCAATAATAGGTTGGAATCAGGGGGCAGAATAGTATTTTGTTAGAGTTTCGTGATAGGATACATTGCTCGGTAGAGCCACAATGAGATGGGAGAGGTGGAAGGGCGCAGTGTTAACCAAGAACAGGTGCGGCCGCCCTCTTGATTCTTTGCGGTTTTTTGGGAGGCAACTGTTGCAGCAGGTTTTGATTGCAACTCCGATTCGGGGAAGTGACTAATTAGGGTCGATTTCCTCCTTCACTGTTTGGTTGTTGCAGGTGCTTGCCGCCCATGCGCGCGTTTTGTTGGTTGATTTCAGGTGGTTTTCCCATAAAAATCACCTGGGCGACTCAGCCCAGGCCCATGTATTCTTGATTAGATGGCAAAGAAAGACAACAATCTCTAGGTCCCCCAGTAGTGCCCTTTTACCATTTCTTGTTTGGGGGAGGGTTCCCCTAAAATAGAATATAGCAAAATTGTTGGTGCCCTCATTCTAACCCCTCTCCTAAGGGTTGATTCCTTTTCCATTCTTTCCAACCATCGTTCTTTTCGAAAACCGGATCCGTTTCTCTGGGTTTCCGGAGGTTTTCTAGAAAAAAGGATCCCTGGGTTCAGAACGGGAAACTAGAAATCTTTTCCATGTGACCAGACTCCGAGCATTCGACTTTCGACAAACACATCGACCCGTTGATTGCCATACCTTCGATGCGTCCCAACGGCATCAGATTCGGCACGGGAGGAAAGAGCAGCAGAGCAGCAAGGAGGCCTCGAGTCGTCAACTCAGCGTGCAGCCAGTGTCTACCTGGAGTCTTCATGAGCCTTACAAAATGCGGGCATCTACCAAAAATAAAAGGTCATATGACCCCTTTTTGGAGGGTAATGGAGACTGCAGATACCACAAGTTGATCCATTTTGGAGGGCAAGTGTGGGTTAATGCGTCAGTATGGCTGGCGGTGGGTATTTTGCCAGTGCTTTTAACCTCAAAATGACAAGAGAAACCAGGAGTGGCCACACAGGATGGCCGCCAAGCCATGGCTTGGCAGGTTGCATCAAAAGGAACCCCTCAAGGAGACCCGACAAAATCGTCACATTGCGCAGGTCACCAGAAATTGGTCCAAGCTGGACACCGAAAAGCCCTGCCTTACTGTGGATGGACGGAACCTGCACTTTGAAACCATGTGAAGCCACTGTTAGTTGGTATGTACAGGGGAACCATTCTTCTAGGATTTCTTAAGTGGTGCAGAATTTCGTCCATCCACAGTAGGGGTCTTTGATTGCGTTCGTGCATGCTCACTGGTCCATGAAGATGGCCTTGTCAAGCGGGCACCCGCCGCGAGAGAAGTGATCCTCAAAAAGCACATGCCCGCGAAAGTGAAACGAGTGGCCGTGAAAGCTTCGCGAAAGTAGTTTCTTGGCGGCGGGTTTTACGCACCAGCCGCTGCTCAGATGGACCCTACCCACAGCATCATGGTAGCAAAAAGCAACATCTATAGCTGTCCTTTTTGGTTGTTTTGGTAGAAAAATAAATGGCCCTGGTTTACCTGGTGGTTTAATCATCTACCAGGGCCATCTATTTGCCCTAAAAGGACACCTATGGCAACAACCAAAAGCAACCGATCAGAGTTGCCCATTAGGATTTGACTGTCAACTCGAAGCACCTCTTCTTTGATGTGCCGCTTGAATGATGGGTTGTTGGCCTCTTATTGCTTCGTGGCCGATTTGAATGTGTGTGTGTGTTTCCTTGGAGGGTACCGTGTTTGAGCGGTCTTAAAGGGACACCAAAAGGAAGCCACCCTTTTGAAGGCTTCCCGTATTTTGAGACACCATGTCTTCGCTCACCTGCTTAAAGCCGGGACATTGCTTAGGTTCGACGATTGGCGAACCGCAGGCGAGGATCACGCTTCCTTACATGGCTGTGGGTCAAAATCAATGGTACCATTTTATTTTATAGTTGATTCACCACCCATTTTAGAACCTATTTTAGTGGGGATTGGGATGTTCACTGGGGGTACGGGATTTTGACCCATGGCCACATGGTTGTGGGTTCACCATTTCTGTACTAGGTTTTGATTATGACTCACGCGCCAATGGAATGGTCCTGGTGCGTGGGCAGGTATCATTGCAAATCTTGTGACCCAACAAGTCTTGGCAAAAGGTTGGCTGCTTGCTACAGGCGTCGCTTTGGCGTTTGTAAGGGGCCCCGAAACGGGTTCCAATGATCGCTTGCACAGGACAGTCATGTGTGTAGTATGTGAAAGGAACCCATTTCCTGTCTTGACTTAGGATACATTTTGCATTTTACCAGTGGCTCCAAGTGAAGCACACAATAAAATATACATTCTATAACTGGGGCCAACTCTCATCATGATTTGTTAGACACCGTTCAACGGCTCACCCATATTTTTACTCAGTTGTTCAGTGGCACCCTTTTTCCCATTTTTTGGTGGCCCCACTCAAAATGGTCTTCCCCGAAAAGAGTTCCCTGTTTCTTTTCCAGGGATACTGAACAACTGAGTTTAAGACCCCACTTCGTAGAAGAGCTGCCTGTTGCGAGGAGGAGCCGGTCCCCAAAACGGAGCGCGAGCGCCGGCCTTGGGGAGCTGCAGGCTGATGGGCTGATGGGCTGATGGGCTGATGGGCTGAATTCAGCCCATGACTTTGAGCATAGGCTTCCCTTTTGGTGGGTTTGAGCCAACAAAAATCGAGGGGTTCCCCTGGTTTAGATGGTTAGTTTATGCGGGAAACCCATCGATTCTTGCGAAAGGCCACCTATGACTTTGAGACTTTGAGGCTCCGAAGCCAAGAAAGGGGATGGTCGACATTTGATGTTCCAGACCCCGAGCATTTGCATATGTCACACCCAGCTTTTTTGAAGTCCAACGGCCCATACTGTGAGAATTTGGATCAATTTGATGTTCCAGACCCCGAACAAATGTTTGGACACCCAGGTTTGTTCCCCGGATTTGTCCAAACTCTTGCCCCTGTTGCAGCATTCCGTTTGAAGCTCACCAACGGCCTCTGATGCGCTGGGGGAACCAATGGTGCTTCTCTGACGTCTCCTGTGGGCGGGAAGGGAACGCCTCATTTCAATTGCCATCGAGGTGGGGCAAGGTGGTTGGACACGCTGTTTTGACTCCTGGACTGTCATCTAAACGGCTGAATCATGTTTGCACGGGACTTTTCCTGAGTATTTCGGAGAAGCTGTCGCACCAAGAGCAGCACGCCAACATTTTGCTGCGCCAAGCCCTTTGGGCCTCGACTCGACACGCATTCATTCTCTGAGGATGACTCATTTTGGTTTTGAAGTGCCCCACAACCGTCTAATTGTGCAGGCCCTGAACATGTAGTGGACACACTGTATATTTCTTGGCCAGCAATCCTGTCAGGTTTTTAGCTTTATTGTTTAGCGGGGATTTCAAGGATTTATCCCCACAAACAGTTAGTCTTTTAGTGACGCAGATCCCAGGACAGCCCGGGTTTGTATCAGCCGGATTTCAGAAGTGGCTGTGGCTCAAAACCAATGGTACCAGTTTGGGGTAGGTGAATTCACCACCCATGTTAGAACCTATTTTAGTGGGGATTGGGATGTTCACTGGATGTTGGTACGGGACTTTGACCGATGGCAACGTACCTGGATTTGGCTATGGGCCAAAATCTTGTACCCCTGGTGAACATCAAAATGGGTGGTACATGTGTGTTCATCCGCCCCCAAATGGAGGCATAGGTTGTGGGCCATGTCAGAAGTACCTGAGTTGGTCCGAGTGCCCCCCGTGCTTCAGCCGGCCGAGGCGCCGGAAGAGTGCAGTGGTGGAAGTTGCCGACCCCGGGCATCCGAATCCGGAGGACCCGAGGCGGTGTGGGCGCCGCTCGCGCTGGGCTCTTGTGATGCTCATCCGAGTAACTTATGAGGTCAAAATCTAGAGGGGTGGAAAGTTCATTGGCTTCCTTGGGGCAGGATGTTGAGATGTTTTGAACCTTGAGATGGTTGAAAGCTAGAGGGGTGGAAAATTGACCTGGTTTCTGGGGATTCTCCTTTGCCAGGTACCCCATTTCTAGTGTTCCAGGATCTCTGGGGCAACCCTGCGGGAGGTCCGTGCTGCAGGTTGGCATCACTAAAGGGCCTTACGTCGAATTCATCCAGATCTTTGCTTTTGAGGTCCAGGTCCCCAAGTAGTGCCCTTCTCGCCCCTTTTTTGGTTGGGAGGGGTTCCCCTACGAAAATAGACTACAGAAAAAAAGGGTACCCTTATTCTAACCACTCTACTGGAGGACCTATTCCAGATCTTTGCTGTTGGCTCTGAGGTTGAGGATGCCTCTTTTGGCTTTGAGGTTGAGGATGCCCCAAATAATTGCCGACATACACAGCATATGATACGCAACCGGGCGAGGGCGGAATCGTGGCCAAAGCTCTTTGGGCGTTCAAGTTTTGGTGCCAGGGGCCGTTTTTCTCTGCCCGAATTCATACCCCTCCGAAAACATGCCAAAGTTTAGGTGTCAACCGGAAGAGCCCCAAGCAACCCTCGGTAAACATGGGGTTTTCTCACATTTCTCCACGCCAATTTGGTGTCAACGTTGGGGCAAGTTGTCACCGGAAATGGATCGCCAGGCTGGATCCCGGCTTCAACCCGAAGCCCCGGACTGTACGGCCCTTCCCCCCACCAACAGCGCCAGCCCGGGTGCTTGGCTTCAGTCAAAGGAGGCCTTGAAGTTCTAGGGGTTGATTGCAACCATGTTCAACCATCCTGCTCTAAATCCCCTTGTGTTACCTGGCAATGTTCAAGTCCCGGTGACAAATATATATATATATATAGCCGTTTTTATTGCTCCAGTGTCTTGGTGGCCGGTTTTCTGGAAAGACGGATCCCGGGACTTGGAGCGGTTGGAAGCTACCCTAAAGAAGCTCGCTAAGTGATGATGTGCAGTCACGACATGTTCATAGTTCATAGAGGAAACACCAGAATACGATTGTTTGTTTGCTTCCTTGCTTGATTGCTTTTTTTGCGTGTGTGTTTGTGTGTTTGTGTGGTTGTGTGGTTGTATGTTTGTTTGCTTCCTTGCTTCCTTGCTTCCTTGCTTCCTTGCTTCCTTGCTTCCTTGCTTCCTTGCTTCCTTGCTTCCTTGCTTCCTTGCTTCCTTGCTTCCTTGCTTCCTTGCTTCCTTGCTTCCTTGCTTGTATTTGTCTTGGTTGTCTTGTTTGGTTTGTTCGTGTGTTTGTTTGCTTTGCTTGTATGTGTGGTTGTGTCTTTGCTGCTTTGCTTTGCTTTGCTTTGCCTTGCCTTGCCTTTTGCCTTGCCTGCTTGCTTGCTTGCTTGCTTCTTTGATTGTTTTTTGTTTGTTGGCGGGTTCGTTTGATTGGTTTGTTTGGTTTGTTTGTTTGTGGGTGTTTGTTGATGCTCGTCTGTCTGTCTGTCCATCCGTCCGTTTGTCTGTTTGTCTGGTTGTTTGTTTGTGTGTCTTGTTTTGTTTTGTTGGTTCGTGTGTGTTTGCTTAGTTGCTTGTACGTGTGTTTGTGTGTTCATGAGTGTATTTGTTCGATTTGTTTGTGTGTGTGTGTGCTTTCGCTTTCCCGTTTTGATTGCGTGTTTGTTTGTGTTTGTGTGTGTGTGCCTGAGTTTCTGTGATTGCGCGTGCTTGCATGTTTGCGTGTTTGTGTATTTCTGTGTCTTGTGTGTTCTGCGTTCTGTGCGTGCGCGTGCTCGCGTGCCCTCGTACCAACTGGGCGCTTTGGATTCCTTGTTTCTTCGACAGGTATCTCCATGAGTGCCGAGACGTTTTGGCTCGGTCAAGGGCATCAACCAATGCTTTCCCTCTTCTTATGTATTCAAAAGCGCCAGGGATAGCGAGTTGCGTGTGCTTGCAGGGGCAGGAATCTGATGCGTTGATCAAGGATGTCAATTTGGGCAATCAGCAGACTTCAGTGGACTCATACTTTGTTGGAGTGCTTGTTGTGGGGGGGGTTGAGCCAGATTTTGCCAAACTTACGTTGGATCGAAAGCGAAGTGCTGGTCCAACTTTTGCTTGCAACCTCAGGCAAGCTGTGTTTGATTCATGAAGCAGTGGGCAAATAACGATTGCACCTGGGGCAAAAAGGCTCGCCCAAATTGAAGTTCCTTTACTGGGGGGCTCCTTCCTTCCGGCTCATTTGCCCAGTGCGTATTTCTTCAAATAGGGACCAAAATGTTAACGGTTTTTGGCTTCCATTCAAATACCAACCAGGGGGCTTTCTGACATGGTTTGCCTTTTCCACTGTTTGTCGGAGGAATAAGCAGCCCCTCTGTATAAACCCTTTTCTTGGGAGGCTGTTCATTTCAGTGGAAAAGACAAACCCTGCTTTCTGACTCCCAAGAAGCTCCTCTTCCATTTGCTTAAGGTGTTATTTTCCCTCGTTGCTTTTAAAGGGAACCTATCGACTGGAACTATGTTCGCATTTTTCAAGGGGGCGGAAAAAAAAGGAAGCTCCTTTCGCCTTTCGCACCAAGGCCGGCAAGTAGCCACCGGCCCAGCTCCGTTTCACCCAAGGCCCATCCGACGCAAACGCGTGGGGCAAAAGGAACGCTTCAATTGGGGGCGCCCATTTGGGGTATGTGGCAAAATGGGGCACCCCCAAAACGTGGGGATTTTGGTCGTCCCTTTCATTTCCATGTTTCAATGAAGTCTTGGGATCGGAGGGCAAGGCCTTATTCCCCCCACAAGGCCTTGAGGCCGAAGCTTCTCTTGGGATGCACCCGCCATAGACCCTCAAGGGTTTATGACTCGTTTCTCAGGGCTGTTGCTGAACCGTTGCAACCAGACCCTTGCAAGTCCTTTGGGCAAGGTTTGTTCCTGTGCACCTAACTCTGTGTGTGTGTGTTTGTGCTTTTTTGAGGGCACCCTTTTCATCTTGGTCTAATAAGGTGAAACCAACATGAAAAGCACAGTTGTTTGATTCTCCCTATTTAAGCATATAGGCCAGAAAGGCGCCGCTCATTCTGATGAAATGGAGCTCCTCATGCTTAATTTGGTTTGCATCTGCAGCAAGCATATTTGAGTTTCTCAAAAGGGCGGCCAACGCCCATGGTGGTTGCTCGCAAAGAACCATCCACCAAGATGTTGGTGCAGTTGGCTAGTCAAGCGCAACACGTGCCCTTTTGCTCTTACTAAGCAGCTTGTTCCTTCATCATACCTTATAGCAACATGACACAGTTTCGGGTTTTCCGGGGGGGCATTTGTGTCTAGGGGTACTGTAGGTGGCAAAACTAGAGTTGCTGATTTCCTGTCGACATCCTCCCCCCCCACCATTGCTTGTGTCTCCCTGTTTGTCGCGACCTCATGCTCTAGAGGTGCATGACTGAACCGCAGCTTGGGCCATCAAGCGGACTGCCAGATCCGTTGTGTTTTCTTTCCAGCAGGCCTTGGATTTTCAAACTGATTGGGTCATTGCCATGGCAATACGATGTTAGTGGTCGACAGGTTGGTTGACTTGTGACTATGAGTAGAAACCCAGCCCCGGTCACTCGTCTTGGTCTCCAAATTGGTGTGTTTTGAGAGTACCCTTGAGAGCTGCCTTCGAATGGAACCAAATCAAGCCTGCCGATGAGTTCAAGCCTGTCTGAAGCTTGCACACAAGCTTCAAGGGTTCCGGAAGGGTTCCAGGGCTTGTTTGCGATACCTCGGGTCATGTTGGCAAGGGTTTCCCTCAATTAAACAACAAAAAAGTAAACTACCCGAACATCACCCAAGCAATAAGCAACAAAAAAGTAAGCTAACCGAACATCACCCAAGCAAAAACACAGCCTTGCGGTTCCCTTCCAAATTCAACGCCTCAGCTTATCTCGTGCTTTCCGTTCCAAATCCATGATGGATGACGTCCGCCTAGATGGGAAGAGGTTTGACCGGGCCAGCTCGGCGCTCCTGGCAGTGAACAGCGGAGGATCCCAGGCGTTGCAAGAAGCCCGAAAGGCAGGGCCAAATGGCCACGGGTCCAATTCCAAATCGTACCCCCAGTGAACATCAACCAATCCAACCACTAAAATGGGTTCTAAAATGGGTGGTGAATTCAGCTACCCCAAAATGGTACCATTGGTTTTGACCCACATCCAAATGTCAGGTTACCTTGGTCACCCAGTAGTGCCCTTTTACCAACTTTTTTGGTTGGAGGGATCCCCTACCAAGATGGACTACAGAAAAAAGGGTACCCTTATTCGAACCTCTCTACTGGAGGACTTAGTTACCCGTAGTTGGTGGAGGGAAATTTGAACCTTTGGTGTTTGTAGACGGACGGGGTCTACCAAACCACCAATCCAAACCACTTGGAGGGGAGCTGACAATGGGTGTGGAAGTCCACGCGGGTTCAAATAACCATCCAATCCATCCAATCCATCCAATCCATCCAGTGTGTGTGTGTGGTTGTGCCTGCGTTTCTTCTTAAGGTACTTCAACTGCCCATGAAAACGGGGGGCCCTCAAGCCTCAACCGCTACTGGGTTCGATCTTTAGACTTTAACCTTTTTGGATTCCCTTCATATTCCTTTTAACCAGCAAAAAGTTAGGCGCTTGGCTGCGTTTTTATCCAGTCCCCTGGATCATAGTTCGGAATAGCTATGTTTCCGCACGTGGCGATTGAGGGGGCGACAGGTTATTAAACAAGATCGGTACTTTTTCTGCAGTTTGATGCTCCTGTTTTGAATTGTTCATCCATATTTCCTCTCATAGTTTCAACGGGTCTACAGCGCCCAAGAAGCGGTCCCCATGTTTCACCAGGTGGTCGAAGAGGCGCGGGCCCATCCCACCGCGGAGCTCGGGACCGCGCTCGCGAGTGCGGAGGCACGAGAATGCCAAAGGCTTGCGAGCGGAGTCGGGTGTCTTCTATTTGCTTAAGAATATTTGTTTTAACTGTTTTCCCCTGGTTGGTGCTCAAGGGAATTGATCGAATTTATCACTACTGGACATATATCTTTGTTTCTTCCATGGGGCTTAAGCAAATGGAAGCCGTCCTGTTTCGGTTAGTTTGATTAAAGAATGCCCAGATCCAACGAAACCCATCTATGTTTCCCAACAGGCCACCTATGCTTGCAAGAGGATGGGAGGATGCGTGTCTTTGGGGTTCGTTGTTTAAGGCGGGAAGGGATGGGAGGAGGCCGTTTTATGTGTCCGTGTGTGTTTTTTTTGCGCCGGAGTTCCCGGATCGGATGGGCTTGTATCTTTAGGTGTCTAAAGGGAAAGCGCTCTGGGAGATCTGGGCAAAGAGTTAGGATCATGGGGGCTGGGGGGGGGGGGGAGGGGGAGGGAGCCCAAATGTAAGCAAGGCCACAATAAGGGCTTAATGAGGGCTTTGCTGCGATCCCTCCCCCTCCCCTCCCTCCCCCCCAGCCCCCATGATAGGAGGCTGCCGTGCAGCACTTTGGCTTTCAGTTGGTGAAGGAGTGGATTGAGAAGAACAGAGTTCAGCGAGGACAGGAGTGGGCCGGCATGAAGACGTGGCTGCTCCAGCGGTGGCAGTTCGACTGGCTTTCGCGACCCAGTTTCGTCTGGGGCGCCTCGTCCAAAACAAGTTGCAAGGGACGGCTGCTTTTTTTTTTAGTTGGTTGCTTGCAGGAGCCCAGTCAAACACTTACTTTGCGCATGGGTAAGTTTAGATGGGTTGCTGAGACTGTTGGTTCATTGTGTGCCGGGGTAGGGCGAAAGAGCACACTGGCCATTAATTAGTAGGCTGGGATAGCGAGTTTTGCGGCCATCTCCAGTGTATATACAGTATGTATATATATATATATATAAATTTATAGCAGCGTTTTCTTCTCCCGACTGCGCTGGTTTTGGAATCTGTCACCTATTGTGCCTTTTGATTTATTGTCAGTTTGAAAAGGGAGACCAAGAAGAGACCCACGCAAGGGTCAGCCCATTTGGACCACCCCACTTGAGCCACAATCAAAACCCGGGTAAGCGAAGGGTAGTAAGGGACAATCCCAAACATCAATTGCTGCGGCCGCCTTCTTAATTCTTTGCATGCTTCTGGGTAGACCATTTTAATACCGGGTTTTGAGTATGACTCACTTGCTTTTCGACGTATGTCCTGCGCGCAGAAAAAAAAATCCGCATCTGAAGGTCGTAGCGTGGCAGTTGGGATCCAGTGCAGAGGCCCCTACGCGTCAGATCCGCAGCTCCAAGCGCTGGCTCGGCGACAAAATTTCCGGATCCCCGGAACCTTTGACACGACCAACAGAGTATGGGTGAGCCCATATTCATCAACCCCAGTTTATCAGTAGGGGTTTCTCTGGGTGAAATGTGAGGAATCATCATTTTTGAGGGGAATACCCGCCTAATAATAAGCTGGGGTCAACATTACTTGATTGACGCGGAAGAACAAGTGGAATCTACGAAAAAGCGCATCCCCACCGGTTTTCCAGAATATCAACGAAAAATGCTGAACTGCCTACAAGTCGGTGCCTGACGCAGGCCTTTGCTACATCAATTCATATTCGTGTTTCTGTACACACTCACACGTGCGAGCAAATACAAAGACAAGACTCATGTGTACCAGGTACATTTGAACAATTGATCCTTGCACTTGCAAGACCCTCTCAAACTATGTGGAGGCTCCCCACATGTTGCAAGGGTTGAACAAAAGGAAGCCACCTTCGAGACCCATTTCGGGAAACATTTTGAGATGTCTAAGCCACCAGAGCAATCATTCCCATACCTCAAGTTGCCCAAACCCCTTTTTGGGGGTCACCAGAAAAAATAAATAAATCCCGCAGCACCTCAGATCATTTCTTCTTTTCGCCCAGGCAAATATGCGGAGGCGGTGGTGGCTGTGGCGAAGCACGACTGGCCCACCGCGTGGCCGGAGCTGCGGGCCGCCATTCTGGCGCCCAACTTGGATCTCAGCAAAGCGGTGCTCAGCTTCTCAGCGCCCTGGAGTCCGAATGGATGGGATCCCAGACACAAGAAATTGTTGTCGTCTTGGTGTCCGGTTTGTTGTATTTTAAAGCAATCCTTCCTGGTTTTGATGGTGGGAAATGGGTTTGTTTCTCTTCTCTTCCATAAGAATATGTGTTTCCCTTGTTGCTGTTCAAGGGAGTTGATCACTACTCAAAATATTTTCGCATTTTGTCCATGGGGCTTAAGCAAATGGAAGTTCTTGGCTTTCAGCCCAAGCAAAAATTCCTTCCTCATGTTTGATGGTTGGAAATGGTCTTTAAGTTTTTGTGGGTGCCCTTTTCAGGTACCCTCCCACGGGCGATATGTGTCTGGGAAGGGAATGAAGCGATTTCTCATTCTCCATTTGCTTAATCAGAGTTTGGTGTTTTCTCTTGTTGGGTTTGAAAAGGACCTATCACTACTACTGCATGTTTTGCTTAGGGGGCGGAAAAGCAAATGGAATATCACTACTGCAAAATATATGTCATTGTTTATTGTTTTGTTTAGGGGGCGGAGACGCAAATGGAAGGAGTGGATGTGGGCTTGGGCTTCGAAAGGAAAACCCTTCCGAGACCCTACACATTGGTGTTGGTTTCTTGGTTTTCGATTTGTGATGTTTGTTTAAAGAGATATGAAATGTTGTTTTCTCCTTGGTTTCCGATGTGTGATACTGTCCTAAAAAGGTATGGTTTAAAGGGGAGCCAACAGGTTATCCTTCCTGGTTCTTGAGGGATTGGTTTAAAGGGAAGCCAAAAGGAGACCAGGCATTGGGGGACCTGATACCCATTCGTTGTCCCAGCGCCTTTCCTTCACCAATCCCTTTCCAGAGGGCACCCTACCTCTTCTTTGGCCTCTCGACTTCTTGATGGGGTCCAAAAAAGTGGTGCGGGGGGGAGAACCAGGTATTCCTGCGAATGAACCAAGTCCGCTTCGCACCGGTGAGTAGTGGTCGCTGAGTAGTACTAGTAGGGCTCATTCATTTTGACGTGTGGGTTCTGTGGGAGTTTTAACCATCCAGACTAGGTGTCCCAGTAGTGCCCTTTCTCACCCCTTTTTTTGGTTGCGAGGGTTCCCCTATATACTAAAATAGGCTACTGAAAAAAGGGCACCCTTATTCGAACCTCTCTACAGGAGGACCTAGCAGAGTATGTATTGTGGGGCCCCTGCAAACCAACTTCATTACCACACCCAGAGGGGATTGCGCTGTTTTCTGCCCAAAAGAACGCGCATTCGAGCAGCTAGGAGCCATGGCCGATGTCCAGATTGGTGTTGCATGTTGGAACAAGACCATGGACCCCTTGAGCCCGAATGAGGCATTGCTTCACTTGGCTCCCATCCCGGAAGCTTTTAAGCCTAGTGTCTTGTGGTAGTCTCCGAACATTTCACCCACTAAAAGTTATATCGTCACTTTTCGCGGATCAGACCTCGGGCCGCCGAGTGAAATCGGGGCCCTGTGAACTCCAGGACCTTTCTATCGGAGGACCGCGAGGGTCCGAATTTTTGTTCAGGTTGACCAACGGCAGGGCCGAAATTTTGAAGGGACATGCTTTGGAACCCGGATGTTTTTGTCGCCTTTAGAGGGCTTCCAAAATTTGTATCACCTGGAGGCCCAATATGGGGCTCGAATGATTTAGGCCAACCACGCGCCCGAATCGTTTTTGGGAGCGAATGATTTGGCGCCAGTGTAAGCGACTGGGCACTCATTCAACTTGCGCGAGATGTCGCCCGAGTCGCTGTGGCCCTGATGGGGAAAATGTTGTTTACACATTTGCTTAAGATTATTATTATTATTATTATTATTATTATTATTATTATTATTATTATTATGTTTTATATATATATATATAAATTTTGTTTGCCGTTTTGTGTCTAGAAGGAATTTATCACTACTGGACATATTTTCATTTTTTCCAGGGGTCTTAACCAAATGGAAGTTGGTGGTTCATCCCAGTCATCACCCATCCAAACTGGTGGACTTTGATATCCACAGGTGATCAACACCCATATGAAACGGTCTGCCCAGAACCACAGTGAAGAAAAGGCGGATATCCGCACCCATAAATTGCTTGGGATTCTCCCACCTTCATCTACGCCAGGTTTTGAGGAAAGGTCCACGAGATTTGGGCGTCGGGGGCATCCCAGGCCAACAGGCGGCTTTTGAGATCGGCCCCGCATGTGGCAGGTGTTGGATACTCATCCACCAGTTTGGATGGATGACTGGGATGAAGCACCTGGATGGATTTTGCCCAGGTCCGCAGGTCCAAATTGAAAACGGCTTGGCCGGAAAGTTGCCTCGCGTCTCGAGCGAACATTTGGCGGGTCCAAGTTGTCTGCGAAACCGCGGAGGTTTGGAGCCAGCTGGCGGAGTCTCTTTCCGACGAATCTCTCGGCGCCGCCCGGCGACGGGAGCTCACGGCGGCTTTCGGTCGCCACTTCGAGGAGCCCCCAGCGCCTCGGCTTCTTTGGCGAAGGATTTGCAAGGGACCTATTGTTGACCCCGGATTAAATTAACCTCTGTTTATTAAAACAGGAACATGTTTCTGGATTTAGTGGGGATTCAGACCACTTTTGGAGCGGAACACCGCCATATTAATACACTGGGGTTGATTAATCCGGGGTCAACATTAAATATGTGACATTTTTTTGTTGGGTGCTTTAGAACTCAGTCATGATTTTGGGGCAGACTGTTTGTAGTTGTTCCGGCCCTTATATTGATGGTGAGTTGAGAGAGAAAACCACATGGATGGCCTTTAGGGCTGGCCTTTTTTGGGGGCATCACGTCTACTTCAGGACATATACAGGCGGTGCGTCCCTCCCCCCCCTGTCCCGTCCTTGGCAGCTTTGCTTTTAAAACAAACAACAAGTCGTGGTTTGGATGTGGATTTGAACCCGGTTCCGTTTTGAGGTCCTGGTGTTGTAGGTAGGTTGGCCTCGGCAATCACGAAGTTGGCCGGCTGGAACCTGCGAAAAAGGAGAGTGGTTCGTGGTTTCCCCAACCTCCCGGCAACACACTGTGAACCCCAACTGTGAACCACACTGAAACGCAATGCCTGGAAACCAGCTGTTTGAGCACATAGCGCGCAGCCCCAACACTCCCGCAGTCCCTAGGCTTCTTGAATTTGTAAGATCATGTTCCTGGGCAAACAGTTTGTCCGGTTTTCCAATTCTCTCACTCGTCGGTTGTGGCAGACCCCAAGCGAGGGGTGTCGTGTTAAATCCTATTGGCTTAGTATTTCAAGTTTGGCAACCCGGCATCAGCTTCCCATGCGGAAGGGCAGCGGAAGAGATGCGGACTGGCCCGGGCTAGTGATACGTGAATACAGCTTTTTTCACAGCATAGTTCTAGAAAGAAGCGCTGTTTCTCCACTTCTCTGATGCCAGAAAAGCCTCCTTGACATGCAGTGTTTTGGGTGAATATAGAAAGGTATCACAGGAGTGGGCCTGTCACCCTGTTTCGAACCATGAACAAGCCACTGATACTTGTTGGGTTGCCCAGGTGAAGCACTGCCGAAAGCAATATGTTGTTGCCGGCAACCGGGGGCCCCGAAACTTGCCACGTTTGAAAGGAACGCAGTGCATAGACAGAAGTTGGCATTGCAGAAATGTTTGATGCCCGTAACAAGTCCAGGATTCACGCACTGCTGCATGTTCGACTTTCCAATTAAGACTTTTACAGTGGATCTTTCGTCGGAACAAGGTACTGAAGAATGCCACTGAGTTCCTCTCATGTATCATCAAAGTTGCTCAGGCCATTTTTTTCAGAGGCCACAAAGACAGCTTTTGACAAACCCAATGGAGACTGGAGCGAAGAGTGCGTTTCGTGCACAGTCGACACATGCGATTGTGCCGTGATTGCTTTATGCCTACTTGGTTGAATGGACTTCTTTCTTTTTTTTAGAAACGGGTACTTTTTCATTTGAACCCACAAAAAGCTAAACATGTTGCGGTCCACAGCAACCAAGCTAGTCTAGGTCCCCCAGTAGTGCCCTTTTACCCTCCCCTACTAAAATAGACTACAGAAAAAAGTTGGTACCCTTATTCTAACCTCTCTACTGGAGGACCTAGACCAAGGTAGTAATCCTTTGTTCCAATGAGGGGCCTCAGGTCTTCGTGGAGTTCCTGCAGCGCGCACTGCACGCCTTTGGCGGCGATGTGCAGATTTTGCGGGAGGCGCTGAAACTGTGCAGGGCCCTGCCGCACGCCGTGCCCGTGCGGCTGCTGCTGAAGAACAAGTTGGCGCCCCAAGCAAAAGAGGGCTTCAGGTGGGGTTCAGGTGGGCGTTGGCATGGTTTGGGGGTGGTTTAGTTAGGGTTTGGACTGGGGCTAGAGGGCCAAAACCCTCCGTATGTTTCACGGATCGATGAACCTGCTGGACTGTATGGTGGGGTCATTTAGTCTTGGGCTCATGTCACTAACTAAGTCTTTTTCCCAACGGCTGACATCCATGGGGTCTTCCAGATGGGCTCGGGGCCCGGGACCCTGCATACCAAGTACCATTCGGGCGAATGTAGATGGCACAATCGAGGGCTGTGAAGTTGGGACCAACTTTAGTTTGAAGGACCAATCTTTGGATGGCATTGCGGGACCAACTTTAGATGGGACCAACTTTGCCCAGGATCGCTGCGGGACATTGTCCGTAGGTGTAAGTCACATGGGTTTGTCTCCATTTATGGGAATTCTCTCTTCAGAGGGGTTACCTGCTGAAGAGGAGTCATGATGACGACCTGGGAGTCGATCCTATCTAAAACAGTGCTTTTTCTACCACACAAAGCAGGAACCACCATTTGTTGGATTAGGTTCAGGTGGAAATACAACAGGCCCTGCCGATTGATCCACGGTGGTTCCCCCAGAAGTGTAAAGCATTTGAATGGGCACACGCTTATTGAATCATTCAGGTTGCTTATTCTAGGTGCCAATTAATCCGGGGGGGTATTCATCATCCTAGGTTCCATTGGGGGATTGTCGCAAAATTCTAGATCCCCAAAACGGATTGCCCTTTGATTTGCCAGAAAACGAACTTCCCTGCAAACGCGAACGACAAACTGCCTGAGTCACCTTTTAGAAAAATTGAAGGCGAGTTTCCTTTAAGGTGATGTTGGAGGCCTAGCAAGAAGACCCTAAGGAGTTTTGGCCAGGGGACAATGTGACTATGGCTGTATTGAACACACTTGTTTGACCGGGAGTGTACATTTGCACTCCTTGGTCCAGTACTGGCATGTGCATAAACATAGGTTTCAACGCCCATGTACATGACTCTTTCGAAAACCTCAAGTCATGTATACATTGACCTGCGCGCCAGCAAGAGTTTCGCGCAAATAGTCATCTTTTCTTGCTGCGGACGGACAACATCCTGCACCAGTGGGTATAGGTGGTTTATCCCCGGATTCACAGGCGTGTATTCATCTCCACGGGTGCTCAAAGTGGATCTTGTCCATCCGCATGCCGTTTTTGTTTTCTTGGTGTCGATGGCTATTGAGACGTGTGAAGTGGGGCCTTCAAATTGAGGACAAGATCGTGGAGGTGGGACTGCAGTCAGAGAAGGAGCTAGCTCCTAGGCGCTAAATATCATAGCTCCCAGCCATCCCCTTAGCTTTTTAGCCTTTTAGTGTTTAGTGGTAGTTTCCATTTAACCCACTAACAGTTAAACTTTTAGGGGGCATCTGAGGGCCGCCAGATGATACATATGGGTGGGTCTCATAGTACGGGAACCCCAAAACCCAAAACAGGTTGGTTTGCTGTTGGTTTCCTTACCCACCATCCAAAAGGGGCTCGCCGATTTTGAGACATACCCATATGCTGGCATAAGTTCTTCTGAAGGGGGATGTATGTCATTTCAGTTCAGCATGTACTCTTTGAGAATAAACAGCAAGGAGACCAACAGGGGCAGCAAGGAGACCAACAGGGGGAACGCTTTGAGAATAAACAGCTGAAGGAGACCAAAAGGGGGAATGGAGAGTGTGTTATTTGTTCCAGAGTTTGTTCACCCCTTTGGGAAACGAACACCGGAGATTTTGGTTTTTCCCGCGGCGAGGCTTTGA
This sequence comes from Effrenium voratum, assembly GCA_963377175.1. Classification (NCBI taxonomy): domain Eukaryota; class Dinophyceae; order Suessiales; family Symbiodiniaceae; genus Effrenium; species Effrenium voratum. The sequence continues at coordinate 473,424 of CAUJNA010003313.1, forward strand.
CCGCCCTGGCAGAGTGGGTCCAGAACTTGTGCCCGAAAGGAGGCAACGAGCCTGCGTCCCACGACTTGTGCCGACTGACAGCTTTGATGACACGCCCCTTGGCGATTTGCCATACGGCCATAGATGGTTTTTGTTAGTTTTTCCCTTGGCGCTACTAAAGGTGAGCTTCCATTTCGCGATGTGATGTTTGAGGAAAGGTGGGAGACCCTGAAGATCCTGAAAATCCATCAGGCTTTTGCAGGCTGTGAGAGTTGGGAGGGGTGTATGACATATCGCGACAGATCGAACCACTAAGGCCTGGTTCACGAGTGCAAGTTTGATGCAGAAGACTTATCCAGCCTCGGCTCTCACCAACAAGTGGCGCGCCTTTTCTGCGACTTGTGCACCTTAAACGCAGCTGGGATGTGCAGCATGCCGCAGACAGAGCTGAGCGCGATCTGGGAAGCTTTGCTTCCCGGCGGAGTAGCACCATGATTATGTCCTTTGTTCTGGCAAGAGTTTACGTTTCAAAGTCACCGAGATATCTAAACCAACAATCAAACAACAAAAAGTGCAGTAACAACACATAGTTCAACTAAGAAACACAACAACATTTTTTGGTTCTGCAACATTAATCAACAACAAAAACATAGTTTCCCGTGCTTTCTTCATGAACATTCGCTTCAGCGCCTTTGTCTGAGGCTTTTCCTGCTACGCTACCCCTGCGCGGCACTGCAGGTGGATACGTTGGCGGCCATGGTCTCCTTGGCACGCGCGAAGGCAACACAGCCGGCGCTGGAGAACTTTGTAGGCGGCTCTTTGCTTGCAAAACTTGCCGGTGCTCAGTCGGGAATGAGGGAATGAACCCAGGGATTCCCTCAAAGGCAAGGGATGCTTTATAGTGGTCATTCCCTCATTCCCTACTCAACACCGGCAAGAAAAGGGCTCTTCGACAGATGCGGGTAGTTTAGCCAAGCAACTTTCTTAGGGAATGGTTCGAACCATGACTTCGCGATTGTCATCGTAATGGTCTTTTGGCGTTCGTGTGGCGGTCTTGCGGTCTTGCGGTCGTGGTCGTGGTAGTACCGTGGTAGTTTTGGGAGGGCGGTTCCAAATGGACTTGGGCGTAATCCATTTTTGCTTCATCCATGTAATCCATGTTTGCTTCCATGGTTGAGTCCTGCGTCGGAGCTGAGCATTCGTTCCAAATGCACTTGCAATGATAAACATGTTTGCTATGCGTTTCTTGGAGCCCTGTGTCGGAGCTGAGCACTGGGTGCTCCAACCCTCAAGGAGTAGTGCATTGCTTATCAGTCTACTCATAGCCATGAAGTCTCCAGCTCCGAAGCAGTGCATTGTTTGTGCTGTTATTGTTCAAGTCGATCACAGAGACGAAGGAAGCACACCTTAAAGTCACGGAGCCACAGTGGGCTGGACTGAGTTTCCTTTCGCCCACAGCCATGGGTCCGTTAATAGACATCCTTATACTTCTCATGTTTCGTTTGTTCCCCTGAATATCGCGAGCGCACCAACCGCAACAATGGTGATGGGTTTTCCCTTCCGGTTGAGGACACCCCTTCAAAGCATTCACAGCATCAACTGCAAACCCCCCCCCCAACCCCCCCCCCCACCCCCGTCCCCAACCCCCCCCCACCCCCCCCCCCCACATTGCAACGAACCTCCCCCCCCCATTCCCAGACCCCCCCCCCCAATTTTGCAAGGAGCCCCCCCCCATCCCAAGGAGCCTTTGCCAAGCAGCACCACCAAGGCGCCCCCACCCCCCGCCCCCGCGCCAGGCCCGCTGCACGTGCTGCTGCTGAGACCCACGAAGGTCAGCGCAGAGCGCAGCAGCTGGCTGCTGAGGGCCCTTGGTCCGGTCTCCGCGCGGCGAGGCGCGGAGGTTTCGGAGGGAGCGTCGGTTTAGGGTTTCGGTTGAACTCCTTCCATTGGCTGAATTGATTTTATTATTATTATTATCATGATTATTATTATTAGTATTATTATTAGTCTTCTTCTTCTTACTATTATTTATTATTATTATTATTTATTATTATTATTATTATTATTATTATTATTATTGTTATTATTGTTATGAGTATTATTATTTTTTCGCCTGTTGGTTGCAAAGGGAATCTACCACTGCTGGGCATATTGTCTCATATTTCTTCAGACGTGAACGTTTTGCGACCTGAGCATTCCGCAGTCTGTGCGGTCGAGGCCCTAGCACCATTGAAGAGTGGTGGCACTGGATGAAAGTCACCGCCAGCGTCGAGATGGTGGAGACAGATTTTGCAGGGCAGCAGATACAAGCGCAGAGACAAGGCATGGTGAAGGTCCACAGCAAGGTGAGGGGGCCAGCGGGGAACAGAGGGGCCTGTGACTGGAGGGAAGGACCGCCAAATAACCTCTCGTTGTGTTGGTTTCTTCCTGGCAGGAAGTGGTTGGGCCTGCCCTGTGTCGCTCTCGCAGGCTGAATTTCAAGGTTCCTAGCATTGCAGTCTTGTTGCGGCCAGCTGAGTCAAATGCAATATGTGTGTGTGTGTGCGCGTCTTTTTTGAGGGTACCCTTTTTGGGTTTGTGTTAAAGGGAATCCGAAACGACACCATATAGCCTTTTGTAGGGTCCCCTATTACCCCGTATGTTTTGTGCGGTTGGATAATTAAGTCACAAGAGCAACTGTTCTGAGCTTCTGATCTTTTCCCACGGACGGCCCAAGGTAAGGATGGGTTGCCTTTGACCAGCCCGGCTCACGCCAAGAGATGTTCGAACCCTTTGCTTGTTTTCCATTTCCCCAACGGACGTAATTTATGCATACTGTGGATGGATGAAACTTTGCACCACTTTGAACCCAAGGGAAACCTAAGCGTTTGTTGGTACAGGCCAATCATCATTCGAGGGTTTCTTAGGTGGTGCGAAATGGATTTTGTCCATCCGCAGTATGTTAAAATATTTCTATAATCCGCATATCTGTTAGGAGGTGTGAGGTGAGACACAAACGGAGCACCGAGGGCTACGGGATGTTATGACCCGGTATGTGTATGCACTGTAGCTTTTGGTGTTCCAACAACACCTTTGCAACATGGAAAATGTCAATATCCGGGCCACTTTTGGAGAACCAACATGAGACCGTGGCAACTTTGAAGGGTTTTTTTTGCGGGGCAAATGACGTTGACGCCAAAACTGACGGTTGACGCCGCAAATCTGACGGTTGACCAGCGGCACGTGCAAAAGCGCCTTTGGGCCTTTTGAGTGATGATGCCCTTTGCCTATGGCAAAAATGAATAGAAAGGATTTGGTCCCCTCGGTTTTCCACTAATCACAAAAAGAACCTACCGCACCAGCAAGCTAAACGTCCCCTTGTGTGTGTGTGTGTGTTTTGTTTGGTTTTCCAGTACCTGGGGTTCGAATCACCATTAAAATAAAGGGGGTTCATATAATCGCCATTCTTTACCCAAGGAGTTTCATCCAAATTGGGTCCTTGCCATTCTTTTAATTGAAACCGCTAAAACTACAGGGAGTAGGGATGGATGAAAAAGAAGGGATCCAGCCTATCCCGATCGCAAGTCGGGATCCAGATTTGCTCCCCTTGGCTTTTCACTAGGGATGGATCCCAAGAAAAAAAACACGGCATCCAGGCCAGCTCAAATACTTCCAGACGAACCGCCTTCTGACAAGAATGGTTTGTCCGAATGCTCAAGAGATCTCAAATTCGCCCTTTTGCAATCCATCATTGTAGTTTCCTGTGCCTTGTTTTTTTTTTCCCCTGAATAGGTGTCCTTTTTGGTTGGTTTCTTTAAAAAATGGAGGGCCCTGGTACTCGATTTACCAGACCCATCTATCTTTCCAAAAGGCCACCCATGGGTGGGGTGGGACATCTGGTCACTCCAGGAGCTGCTCTGCGCCTGCGATGCTTCCGGCTTCGAGGCGCTGTGCCGCTGCGCCGGGGGGCTGCTGGCCAGGGCCTTGGCAGGGGACGACGGAGGCGCGGAAATGGAAGCGGAAGCCGGGTGGCAGATGTCGGAGCAGTGTTGTTAAAGATATGGAAGAGGGCCAAAAAGGAGGTGGTGAGTTTTGTGAACAAAAGGAAGAAGGGCCAAAAGGAGGAGGTGGTGAGTTTTGTGAACAAAAGGAAGAAGGGCCAAAAGGAGATGGTGAGTTTTGTGAACAAAAGGAAGAAGGGCCAAAAGGAGGAGGTGGTGAGTTTTGTGAACAAAAGGAAGAAGGGCCAAAAGGAGATGGTGAGTTTTGTGAACAAAATGAAGAAGGGCCAAAACGAGGTGGTGAGTTTTGTGAACAAAAGGAAGAAGGGCCAAAAGGAGGTGGTGAGTTTTGTGAACAAAAGGAAGAAGGGCCAAAAGGAGATGGTGAGTTTTGTGAACAAAAGGAAGAAGGGCCAAAAGGAGGTGAGTTTTGTGAACAAAAGGAAGAAGGGCCAAAACGAGGTGGTGAGTTTTGTGAACAAAAGGAAGAAGGGCCAAAAGGAGGAGGACACAAGGAAGAAGGGCCAAAAGGAAGTGAGTTTTGTGAACAAAAGGAAGAAGGGCCAAAAGGAGGTGGTGAGTTTTGTGAACAAAAGGAAGAAGGGCCAAAAGGAGGAGGACACAAGGAAGAAGGGCCAAAAGGAGGTGGTGAGTTTTGTGAACAAAAGGAAGAAGGGCCAAAAGGAGATGGTGAGTTTTGTGAACAACAGGAAGAAGGGCCAAAAGGAGGTGAGTTTTGTGAACAAAAGGAAGAAGGGCCAAAAGGAGGTGGTGAGTTTTGTGAACAAAAGGAAGATGTTGAAATATGTAGCCCAATACGCATGTTTTCATATACAGTTGTACAGTTGAGACTACTGACATGTTTTGGCTCAAGAAAATAAGGCGCTCCGAAGCGGCCAAGTAGATTTTCATGGTAGCGGGGAGCAGTAAAGGTTCAGAGCTTAGCGCGGCGGGAACGCGGCGATTTGTGCGATTGCGGTTTGCGATTTCTGCGAGCCCAAGGCAAATCGCAGCGATTTGGGGAATAGTAGTTATAGTTTCAGGGGATATGTGCTAAGCTTGGTTGGCTATGGTTGGGTGTCGAAGCAGAAAACGATTTTTGGTCAGGGTAAGGCAAAATGGGTTTGGGAGCGATGTTTGCTTTTGTGGTGTGGGTAGACTGAGAGGCGGCAGGTGCGCAAGGCTCTAGAAAATGGGTTTGGCAGTGTTCCGATTTCTGCAACAGTTGCCAGGCATGCGCTTCAGTGGGCTCTCCAGCCATTGGTCATCTTGTCTATTTTAGGCTTGCGACAGTTGTCTGTGTTGTTGCGCAGAGTTTCACTCCAGGCAGGGGGGCAAGGCTGTCTCAATGTAGAAGAAACTGACAGTTGTCAGATGCGTTGAATAGCCACAACAACATGCCTTCATATGCTTGTCCAGATTGAGGTAGTTTGTCAAAGTACCCATGGAGGGTCTGCAAGCAGCGGGCCACTTGCCGGAGCTTGTACAGAAGCTGCGAGAGGTGGAGAAGTGCCCTATCCCAAAGGGCTTGGCGGATTCAGTGAAGGATCTTTTGACAGCGCGCTTCAAGTTCTGCCAGGGCATAGAATCCGGGAAGCGCTTTGTCTTGTGCAGGCGTTGTTCATGGTCATCCCAAGCTTCCGGGGTGGTGCGGCCGATAGAACACGCGCTACATCAGGCTGAGCTCCGCGCAGATCGCCTGGAAGCCTGGCTCCAAGAAAGGGTATACCATTCAATGAGGCAACTAAGAAGGACTTGCAGGCTCAGCGGAGGTTGGGGAACAGGACGGCTCCGTGCTTTGGCCAAACGAGAAGCTGTGATGCAATGGGACAAGGTCGCAAAGCCCGAAATCGATTTTTGGTGTTGGAAAATCGTTTCTGGGAGTTCTTTTTGCTTTCGACGGCTCAGGTGCAAGCAGCTGTGCCTCTCTCAGAGATGCCAGCCTATGCGGCAGCAGGAGTCGCTGTTGCCCAGTTTTGGCAGAAAGTTGCCCAACTGCCAGCAGCGACGGAAGAGCTACTGGCTGCTCACCCTGATGCTCGCCCAGCCGTTTTGAGCAAGGAGTGCTTAGAGGAAGCACGCCGTCTCCACGCTGCGGCCGTGGCGGTGAGTGGGATGTGTGTTCGCAGTGCAGAGCATCCCTTGTGGAAGGCAATGCTCCAACTTTTGCAGCCAGATTACAGCGTGCCCAGTCCTCGGCAGGTGGGTCGCGAGCTGACTGCCCTGACCGAGGTTATTGACCGCGCTGTGGAGGAGTGCTTGGCTTCGAGGGGTCCATGGGGGCTCACGTGCGACGGGGCCACTTCGAAAGGTCACATCCTGTATGTAGTGACGGCAGAGAACGCGCAAGGCGACGCTCTCACACTCAAGGTGAAGGACGCGGGCTACGCGAAGAAGGACTCGAAGTGGGTTGTGAACCTTCTAACTGAAGTGGCCCAGCAGGCGAACTTCGAGATTGCTGGCTTGACAGCCGACAACGCGTCTGTAGAGCGCAAGGCGATGACCACACTGGTGGCAGCGGCACCCCATGCTGTTTCGCACAGGGTGTGCGGAGCACATGTCCCAGCTGCTGATGGAGGACGTTGCCACGAAAACCCACTGGCTGCAGGACCGCCGACGGGCAAGTGACTGCGTGCGATTTGTTGCGAATTGATTGCGTTTTGTTTGCGAGCTGTGTGCCCGGAGTTTTGCATTTCTTGTTGGTCACTGCCAGAGAGCTTTTGGATCGGCGTTTCTTGCAAGATGTAACAGGCAATTCTCAATTCCATGTTGGCAGCGGGCTAGTGCTTCAGCAGATCTTGCCTCCCAGATCGGGAGCCTAAACACGATTTTCTCGCTTCGAAAATGCCTTTGGAGCAATTTCATTTCCTGCTAGGCTGTGATCAAGAAGGCCAACTACTCGCAGCGCGTTCTGCAGAAAAGCAAGCGCTGCAAGTCCTTCATGCACGCTCACTTGGATCGGAAGAAGCCACGCAGAAAATTGAGAGTAGCGAGGCGTACGCGCGTCAATTCCAATGCAGAGATGCTAGACAGCTGGCTGCTTAACCAGCCACGTGTGTCGGAGCTCATGCGCACGGAGGACTTCAAGCAATGCTGGAGTGCTTCCCAAGCATACAACAAGAGGAAGCGCACTGAGATACTCAAAGCTTGGGACTCTCAGCCTACCATTGAGAGAGCCAAGAGAGCGCAGAAGATCATGCGACCCATCGCGATCTTTTGCAGGGAGGTCGCATCTGCGCCCTTGCCAGGCGCTTGGCTGCGGTGCAAGCGCAAGCTGAAGCAGAGCTACCGCGAGGCAGACTTCAAGGATCACACGAACAGCAAGGCAGAGCGCCTGGCCATGCTGGACACGGTCCTGCAGAGCCGCGAGGCGATGACCTTCCAGGCACCACAGAAAGCTGCCACATGCTTCGATGCCCGGCTGGTGGGGAGAGCTTCTGATGCTGCCTTGGATGCAGCCCTGGGCTGGAACTATGAAGAAGGGTGGCAGCAGAGCATTTCTGCCGCGCATCGGGTGCTGAATGGATTCTTCCCAGAGCCTGCCACACGAGGATTGGCGCTGCAAAGCTTCAAGCACTACTTAGAGAAGACCGGCGAGTACAGGCAGCTGCAATACCCAGGCCAGAGTGACAGTTTGCTTGCTGTGCAAGAGTGGTGGCGGTGTAAGCAGCCATGCCATTGCCTCAAAAAGGTCGCGCTCAGTTTCTGGGCGGCTCAGCCCACCCAAGGCAGGAGCGAGCGCGTTTGGGCGACTCTGAGCAGGCAAGTGCAGCCCATCAGGTCTGGCCTGAGTAGCAAAACGAAGGAGTGCTTGGCCAAGGCTCTCCTTCCCATCCGTGCCGCAGCCCGCCTGCAACTCCAAGCGCAGACACCGTTTTGCCTTGGAGGGCGACGATCTTGAGGCAAAGCCAGATGAAGCCACGCTCTTCTCGGAGGATGAGTGCGCGACCAGCTCTTCATCCAGCAGCAGTACGAGAACAAGCGAATCAGCGTGATGCCAGTGTCACTGGCTGCTGAGGGGCAGCTCCAGTGATACAGGGGGATGGCACGAGGGGAGCTTGCCGCAAAATCTTGCAGCATAGACTAGCAGATGCTGGGGGAAGAAAGGACGTTCCGCTCTTGCCAGGGCATGCAAACTGCAGTGGGCAGCATAGTGCAACTGATTGCAGTGACAGGTGAGAGTTGGGTCTTCCATGGCCGCTTGCTTGTGCTGGTCATCCTGCCTTGCACAGATTGCGTGTCGCAGAGTTTTGGCTGTTTTTCTTAAGCAGGGATTGTAGCTGCTAATCCACATGGCTCTCAGTCCTGCCCGTCAGGAAGTTCCAGAACGCTTGGCGTGCAATAGCCCGGATCCTGTCTTGGCCAGCCGGCAGAAGCTTCTCGAAGCTGCAGCTTCCTTTGGCAATTGGGATGAGCGGGTAGAGGCGATGAGTGAAGTGCTCGATGACAAGGCCCAAGCAGTCACCGCCAAGGCTCTCTGGGTGGCTTGGGCGGGGGGGATCTCGTGTGAAATGTTTTGTGCCCACGCTGGCCACCCAACGGGGCTCAGTTTTGCTGGACCACACGGGCTCCCAAAAACGATTCTTGTCTTGCAAAAAATCATTTTCGGGGCTGAAACAGCTTCCACGCTGGCTTCTCGACGGGGTTCAGTTTTTGGGGCTCCCTACAACCACACAAAACGATTTTCACCTTCCAGAAATCAATTTTGGGTACCGTAACACCTTGGCTGGTCACCCTTCTAAGAGTTTATCCACGCTCCCGCGTGTTCTTGATATCCGGAAATCTGACTTGCTGGCCCTCCAGCCTTCCATCGCAGATCTGTGTTGCGATTGGCAGCGTTTGGTGAGCGATTTGATTGCGTTTGGAAGCTCGCTTTGGGTATTCCCCTGCGTAGCCATTCCCCCGACAGCGCCCAGGAACGATTTTCACCTTCCAGAAATCATTCTCTGCAACAGCTTGGTTGATCGCCCTATTTATAAATGTATCTACGCTGGCCACCCAACGGGTTTTGACCGCACAGGCTCCCCAAAACGATTTTCGTCTTCCACAAATCATCTTTGGGGCTCTGAAATAGCTTGGTTGGTCTCCCTAGAAACAAATGTATCCACCCTGGCTACCCGACGGGGTTCAGTTTTTCGGGCTCCCTACAACCACACGGGCTCCCCAAAACGATTTTCGCATTCCACAAATCATTCTTGGGGCTCTGAAATAGCTTGGTTGGTCTCCCTATTATCAAATGTATCCACGCTGGCTAACGGGTTTCAATGTTTCTGAGCCTCCGATGACCACACGGGAACCATTTTTGGGGCTCTGAAATAGCTTGGTTGGTCGCCCTCTTCCGATGACCACACGGGCTCCCCCAAAAATCATTTTTGGGGCTTCCGATGACCACACGACCTCCCCAAAACGATTTCGCATTCCAAAAATCATTTTTGGGGCTCTGAAACAGCTTGGTTGGTCTTCCTAGAAACAAATGTATCCACCCTGGCTACCCGACGGGGTTCAGTTTTTCGGGCTCCCTACAACCACACGGGCTCCCCAAAACGATTTCCGCATTCCAAAAATCATTTTTGGGGCTCTGAAACAGCATCCACGCTGGCTACTCGTCGGGGTTCAGTTTTTCGGGCTCCCTACAACCACACGGGCTCCCCAAAACGATTTCCGCATTCCAAAAATCATTTTTGGGGCTCTGAAACAGCATCCACGCTGGCTACTCGTCGGGGTTCAGTTTTTCGGGCTCCCTACAACCACACGGGCTCCCCAAACTGATTTCCGCATTCCAGAAGTCATTCTTGGTCTCTGTATTGGCAGGAGCCGGAAGAGACTCCCGTGCACCAGCGCCGGATGATGCTAATCCCAAGGCACGGTGGTGGAGTGGACTTGGCAAACTTCAACGCGTTTGTTGCAATTGCAGAGATATGTTATACAACATGTCCTTTCATGGGGCGCGTGGCGTGGGCGGAGAAGTTGAAGGAACTGAAATGTGATATATTCCAATTTGGTGGCAGTCAAACCCTGAGTCAGGTGGCCCCAACGAAGGTGAATGCCAAAGGTGTGGAGCGCCCAGCCCATTACCGGCGGAACGTGGAGGCGGAGATAGCAGCTGAGCAAAGCAGCAAAGAGCCTGCGATTCCCAAGAAGCCCTTTGCAAGGTTGGCCAAGTGTGATGCGAGCAGCGTACCTCAGTCAAGATCGTCCTGATCTTTCGCACGCTGTGAAGAATCTTTCGAGGAAGATGGTCACCCCGACCGAGGCGGCGATGCAAGACCTGAAGAGACTGTGCAGATATTTGCTGAAGTATCCTGATCTTTGTCAAGTGTTTGGGAGACAAGCCAAACCCTCGAAGGTCCGTATACAGGTTGATTCTGACCATGCAGGAGACGCTGTCACTAGGCGACGCACTACAGGCATGGTTGCCCTCTATGGCAGCCATACACTGAAGCACTCAAGCAACGTCCAGTCGACGATAGCATTGAGCACTGGAGAGAGTGAGTACTACGCTTTAGTGAAAGGCGGTTCTGTAGGATTAGGACTTCAATCCCTCCTTCAAGACTTTGGAGTTGAGGTAGAGGTTCTAGTAGAGTCTGATGCAACCGCAGCCAAAGGCACGGTTAATAGAGTAGGCCTGGGAAAGGCACGCCACATTCAAACTCGTTATCTGTGGTTACAAGAACGTGTGGCGATGAATCATTTAAAGGTAGAACACATACCAGGCAAGCGGAACAGGTCTGATGTGCTGACAAAGTCAGTACCCGGAGTCCAAATGAAGGACACAATGAACCGTTCCGGATTTGTGTTACTTCAAAGCAAGAGTAAAGGCCAGATGAGTCTTCTAGATTCGTAAGGCCCTGGTCCAGGCTCCGACTACCGCACTGTATAGTTGCTGTGCGGGTGATCAAGCACCCTCCAGCAAGGAGGAGTGTTGAAATATGTAGCCCAATACGCATGTTGTCATATACAGTTGTACAGTTGAGACTACTGACATGTTTTGGCTCAAGAAAATAAGGCGCTCCGAAGCGGCCAAGTAGATTTTCAGAAGAAGGGCCAAAAGGAGGTGGTGAGTTTTGTGAACAAAAGGAAGAAGGGCCAAAAGGAGGTCGTGAGTTTTGTGAACAAAAGGAAGAAGGGCCAAAAGGAGGTCGTGAGTTTCGTGAACAAAAGGAAGAAGGGCCAAACGGAGGTTTCAGCCGAGGGCGTGTTTTACTGTCTTGTGTTCGAGGAGTTTGGTGAAACATAGGTAACTTGGTGGCTCACAGGCATCCGGTTCCTTAGTTTTTACCTTTTGCCAGGGGATCTAAGGGCCAAAACCTACTCGATCCTCCCAGCATTTCTCTCCCTTTCAATTCATGCGGCGGTGGGTCGAAAACAAGGCCCCCAAACGGAAGCCTGGGAAATGGTAGCATCGACTAAACCCGGTCCGATTCCTGGTTTCATGTTGACCCATACACATTTGGACCCTGAATCCATGGGACAAATTTCCAGGGAGCCCAGAAAATGTCCAGAGATGACCCTGAAAAAAGGATGTGGGACCCCATCTGGATGTACATCCGAGCGAATTTGGGAGCCCTGTATGCAAAGAATGAAAATCGCAGGGGCGTGGCCGGAAGAGTGCGACAGCGCCATGACGCTGGCGGAGGCGCCGGCAGCAGCGGCTCTCAAGGCCAAAGGCGGGACCCTCCTGTCGTTGTGGTTAACCCACCTAAAGCTCCCGTTTGGATGCTTGGCCAAGTTAGCAAGTGGTTAGTAACCTGGATTAAAACCTGCTTGGAAGCTAAAGCCATGGGACAGATCTTTTACTTGGCTAGGTCCCCCAGTAGTGCCCTTTCTCACCTCTTTTTTGGTTGGGAGGCTTCCCCTACTAAAATAGGCTACAACAAAAAGGGTAGCCTTATTCTAACCTCTCTACTGGAGGACCTAGCAAAGGCAGCGAGCCTTCTGTGTCGCTAAACCCACCTCTCCGGGGGTGCATTTTGCTTGGATGTTAGGACTTGTTGTCAACGAATGGGTTTTCCGTATCAAACCACTAAAAGTCAAACTTTTAGCAGGGGAGCAGAAAGCAACCAAGTGTCGTTGGTTCCTTAGCTTTTTAGCCGGTAGTTTCCATTTCACCCACTGAAAGTCAAATGTTGGTTTGGGGGGGGCCCTCCTGTCGTTGTGGTCAACCCACCTGTCCGGGTCCCTGTAGAAAAACTGTCCAAATCCAGGACCCGTCACTCAGGTTCAATGTTAGTGGACGGGAGGGCAACCATTTTTTTGGGGGGGTACTAAAAAGACAACCGGTTGGCTTCGTCTCAAGTTTGGAACTCCCAAAATCGATTTGGAGTTTCCTTTTGGCTTCCCTGAAGAAAAAAGAAATAAAACAAAAGAGTGGCTTGAAAAATAGCCGCGCCCATTTTGGGCAGTGTCCTTTTTGAGGCTCCACTTTTCAGTTTGATTTGAAGCAAAAACAAAAGGAGAGCCGCTATTATTGCCCCCTTTTTGACACATACACATTTCATAAACACCCGAGCAACTTTAAGGGCAAGCCAACAAAAGTTGGTTCAAACAATCAACTTGTTGAAGCCTTTTTTCCTAAGAAACAACGCCATCATAATCATCGTCTTCTTCTTCTTCATCATCAACAACAACAAGGTGTCACAAACATACTTTGAACATGTTGTTTCACACTTCAAGGGTTCAGAGAGGTTTTCCCGGAAGCGTGCACCGGTTTTCCGCTCCTTTCAAGGCGAGATACGCTGCCAGGTCCTGCCTTGGATGTGGTGCTTCACTCCATGCTGTCCTTCCTGCAACAGGCGCCATGCGTCGCCCAGCTTTGCCCTTTCTTGGGCCATAGCGTCGCATGCTGAAAAGCCATTCGGGTTGATGAAGGTTAGGGATTTTGGCCCTGGCCCTAAATGGGTGCGGATATATATTATTATATATATATATGTTATGTATGTATGGATGGATGGATGTATGTATGTATGTATGTATGTAACGTATGTATGTATGTAATGTAATGTCATGTAATGTAATGTAATGTAATGTAATAAAATGTAATGTAATGTAATGTAATGTATGTAATGTAATGTATGTATGTATGTATGTATGTATGTATGTATGTATGTATGTATGTATGTATGTAATGTAATGTAATGTAATGTAATGTAATGTAATGTAATGTAATGTAATGTAATGTATGTATGTAATGTATGTATGTATGTATGTATGTATGTATGTATGTATGTATGTATGTATGTATGTATGTATGTATGTATGTATGTATGTATGTATGTATGTAATGTATGTATGTATGTATGTATGTAATGTATGTATGTATGTATGTATGTATGTATGTATGTATGTATGTATGTATGTATGTATGTAATGTATGTATGTATGTATGTATGTATGTATGTATGTATGTATGTATGTATGTATGTATGTATGTATGTATGTATGTATGTATGTATGTATGTATGTATGTATGTATGTATGGTATGTATGTATGTATGTATGTATGTATGTATGTATGTATGTATGTATGTATGTATGTATGTATGTATGTATGTATGTATGTATGTAATGTATGTATGTATGTATGTATGTATGTATGTATGTGTATTGTATGTATGGTATGTATGTATGTATGTATGTATGTATGTATGTATGTATGTAATGTATGTATGTATGTATGTATGTATGTATGTATGTATGTATGTATGTATGTATGTATGTATGTATGTATGTATGTATGTATGTATGTATGTATGTATGTATGTATGTATGTATGTATGTAATGTATGTATGTATGTATGTATGTATGTATGTATGTATGTATGTATGTATGTAATGTATGTATGTATGTATGTGTATGTATGTATGTATGTAATGTAATGTAATGTAATGTATGTAATGTATGTAATGTAATGTAATGTAATGTAATGTATGTATGTATGTATGTATGTATGTATGTATGTATGTATGTATGTATGTAATGTATGTATGTATGTATGTATGTATGTATGTATGTATGTATGTATGTATGTATGTATGTATGTAATGTAATGTAATGTAATGTAATGTAATGTAATGTAATGTAATGTAATGTATGTAATGTAATGTAGTGTAATGTATGTATGTATGTATGTATGTAATGTATGTATGTATGTATGTATGTAATGTATGTATGTATGTATGTAATGTATGTATGTATGTAATGTAATGTCATGTCATGTCATGTAATGTAATGTAATGTAATGTAGTGTAAATGTAATGTAATGTAAAGTATGTATGTAATGTATGTATGTATGTATGTATGTATGTATGTATGTATGTATGTATGTATGTATGTATGTAATGCAATGCAATGCAATGCAATGTAATGTAATGTAATGTAATGTAATGTAATGTAATGAATGTAAGATAATGTAATGCAATGCAATGTAATGTAATGTAATGTATGTATGTATTGTATATAATACACATCCGCCTTGTTCATTCTTGTTGCATGGAGACTTTCAGCAAGGTCGAACAATTGTTTAAATCATATTATGCAAAGCCTATAAATTATACAACATATAAGGCCTTATGTATTGTCTATGTATTGCATTCAGCTTGCAGTACAGCCTTACATAGACGTTTTTTGTATATATGCTCATCCCCCCCGCCAAAGCCTACCTTTCCACTTCAAGATGTACAGAATCCTCTTACTTTAAAGACAGGGGGTGTGAGCATGCCTGCGTCTACCTTCATGAACATCTTAGTAGACCCAATGGTAGATGAGTTTGCACACCTGCCGCAGGTTTGCGTCGCTACGCCACGGTTCAACGTCCTCATCGAGCACCGAAGGCTTCAGTTTCTGTCGGCCTGCGGCCCCTTCTTCAAGCTCTGGAAAGAGGAGGCCTAGTCCGGATTGGGCACCTTTTCTTTGGTGCATTTTGCTTGGATGTTAGGACTTTAACTTTTTGCCAACTAGTGGGTTTCCCATTAAACCACTAAAAAGTATACTTTTAGCGGGGGAGCGGAAGGCAATCGAGTTTTGTTTGTTTTGCTCGGGGATTTGTGAACAAGGTGCTTGTGTTGTTGGGTTTTGTTGGGGGATTTGTGAGTTTCAAGAAGAAGGCCCAAGAAAGCGGTGAATTGTGAAAGGGGAGGCGGAAAAAGCAGTGGAGCCGCTTTGTTCATGTCTTGACACCGTTTCTTCCAAGCACTCAGCAACATAGGCTGTCACAGCCTGCGACAAAGAAGTTCCCTAAATACATTCTAATCAGGGCTAGTATCCTTACGTACTTTTTGCCTTTCTGGTTGCGGGAAGCAAACTACAGTACTAGACAGAAATTTAATGCTGCACCACCTAAGAACCCTGGAAGGATGATTTGTTGGTTTCCCATGGTTTCAAAGTAGTGCGAACGGATTGCGCAACCATCCACAGTAGGCGGGCTGGGAAATAGGTTTTCTCACGTGAGTCACAATCAAATCCCGGATAGTGAGGGACAATCCCAGCCATAAATGGGTGCGGATCTCCGCCTTGGTAATTCTTTACATTGGTTTGGGTACACCATTTAATACCAGGTTTTGATCAAGTGACTCACTTGATGAACTTCCGAATGATGTACGGGGAGATCGATCCCTGGTAATTCTTTACATGGTAGACCATTTGATTGTGACTCACATGGAATATCATATTTTTAGGGTCTGATCCCGAAAGGAGGTTCTTGAGTGGGGCGTTCTGTGTTGTTCTGGGCGGACCATTTGACTGTGACTCACATGTGATTTTGCTTGGTCTAAGGAGATACTGCAAGAGGCTTTGGCCCGGGTCCTGGCACGGCTCAAGGAGCCTAGCGAAAGGGAAACGAGAGAGGCCAAGTTGGAGCAGAGGGCCCTGGAGACTTCGCTGTGGAGATGTTGTTTTGTTTTTCTTCCGTTTTTTTCTTCCCGACATGGATCCTTTAAATCAGGTTTCCCTTCTTTGGTGGTTTGGATTGGTTTTTTGGGGGGTTCGACATGGATCACTCAACATTAGGAGGAACTCAGAGGGACCTCAATTGACATTTTGTTTGTTTTTAGTTTGGTGCCGCTTTTGACATGGATCCTTCAAATCAGGATACCCTGAATTGGTGGTTTGGGGATTTGAAACCCTGGGTCCTGTGGAGGGTAGATGGGAAGCCCCTCCATCCAAAGCACCAATCGGGGGGAAGCTGAGCAAATAAATTGCATCTTTACTTTATTGGAACATCACAGTTCCGCTACTAATCATTGCCAGACACAAGAAGCGGTTTGCCCTTCGGCTTTCAATCGGAGTTCCTTCATCTTCCCTTTGAATTGACTAATGGTCGCTTTTGCGCTGAGCCCATTTGTTTGGCCAACCAGCAAGTTGTGCACGTGGGGTCACTTCAATTCAGGTCTCTAAGCATCTTCCTTTTGTTTAGGTCAAAGAACACATTTTAGCCTTGACTACATAATTATGGGGGTTGGTCAACATTGGTTACCAATTCCTTCAGGTGGTTTCCTTTTGGCTTCCCTTCAAAATTAACATTCAAAACGGGGGTGCATGTCCTATTTTGAGAAACCTGCAGATGAAACCCATATCGAACACAAAATTGTTTGGGTTGCAAACAACACATGTTAGGCTCGCCTATGAAACCCCCTTTTTTAGGTCCACCCCATTTTACTCTTGGTTTCTTACCCCTTTATTGCTACCCCTGTTTTTTACTCTTTGCATCTCATGCCCTTCCCTGGCCAAGGATACCCTGATCGGGATCTGCAAGTCCGGGGCTGTGAAGGCACAGCACTTGGAGGCGAGTTGGCATTCGTTTGCCAGTCTGCTGCGCTGGTTTCCCCCCAAAAAAACAGCTTGGTTGTTGTTTTGGGCCGCTGGTTTGAGGCTTGTACAGTCAAACCAAAAGGACCCCCTTTCTAGGCCTGACTACTGAGTTGGATTTGACTTGTTCTTGTTTTCTCCATTTGGACATCTTGATAAAAGCTCTTCTTCGAGGTCCCCCCCCAGAAAAATATAAATCTCCCCAGCCCCCCAAAACAAAGTCTCCTTCCCCCCCCCCCCCCCCCACCCAACCCCAACTCCGCCAGGCTCTGAATTCCGAGTGCCACGCCCTGGTGGGCCGCGTCTCCTCGGGCACCGGGCGGGGCAAACTCATCGAGGCCCTGACGCTGGCAGTGGCCTCCTGCGAGGAGTTGGACTACCCCCGCCGCGTGCAGTTGGTGCAAGGCACGGTTTGGGCGCGTGTTAAAGCATATCTCGGTTCTTCAGTGGCACCAATTGTTTTTCCCCTTTTTGTTGTTTTTCTTTTTTCGTGGATGCCCCACTAAACATGGTCTTCCTCAAGAAGGGCTCCCTTTTTTTCCAGGGTCACTGAACAACTGAGATATTATGTCGGCCAAGAGACAACAAATAGTCTTGAGCGTGGCTTACCTGAACCCAAAGAACATATAAAGTCAAACCATCTATTTCGAGGTTTTGTCATACACCCAAATACACGTGACAAAAAAGAAGCATATGAAGTCAAACCACCTATTTGGAAGCTTTGGCATACACCCCAATACCTGGGGTGACGGTGGGACCGATTTTGGTGCAAGAGAGGACTGTGTACCTTGTTACTGGTGCACGGCATCAATCGGGTGAAACGGAAACCACCCCCTTAAATCTCCAAACTACCAATTAGAGAGAGAGACATAAGGCCCGTTTAGTGGGTCTTCTGAAAGTGGAAACGCAAAGGAGCCCAACCATTGACTTTTTTTTGGGGGGGGGAGTCTTGTTGGAGACGCGCCTTTTTGCCATGTTTCATCCCCAGGCATCATGGAGCAGGTGACGCTGGCCTGGCACAATGCGGAGACTCAGCTGTTCAATGCCAAGCTGTTGACCTGTTTGTCCCATTTTGGTGCATATCTAGTCTATGAACAATTTTAGATCCCAACCTGTTTTAGGTGTTCCTTTTTTAGACTCGTGACTGATCTTTCCTATTTTGGTCCATATTTAGCCATGAAGGTCCAACAATACCTTTTGACCTTTTGGTTTTCCCAACTTTTGGCTCACCCATTCAGTCATTTGACCTTTCGGTTTTCCTATTTTGGTCCATATTTAGTCCATGAACAATTTTGGATCCTAACCTATTTCAGGTTGTCCTTTTTTAGACTCATCCCAAAAGGTTCACCTTTCCTACCCAGTGGACACACTTGTTTTTCACTTTTTTCTCAACTTGATAACTCTCCCTTTTTAACTGGTGGCCCAACAAGTGCGCACCATTTTTTCGGCTGGTCACTGGCCAAAGCTTTGAGTTTCAGGTCCCATGGCTACTGAGGAGATGCAGTCGGCCAGCCCCAGCTCGTTGTTGGAGGCGGTGGCCAATGCGGCTGAGGCCTCCACAGCGCCCAGGGCCTCTCAGGCGCTGGAGGCGAGGGTGGGGCGGGGGGGGCGGGGGGGGGGGGGGGGGCTGGACCGATTCTCTGGACTCTTGAATTTTCGCTTTTTGGTCATAAGGCATGCCCAATTGGTTGGTGGACTGGACCCTTTGGTCTCTAAGAAAATGCATTTTTCGGAAACTCAGGCATGCCTTCCCCCCCAAAAAAGTTGGTGGACACAAGTTCACCATGTATGATGTTCGCCTTTTCGGTCCCCCAAAAACGCATGGCCCAAATGTTGGTTGAACCCAGAAGCTTCGGGGACTCCGGGGGCCAGGAAACCGGCCTCGCCCAGCTGAAAGATACGCGGACCATGCTGGCGACCTTTGTGGGCCTCGTGTCTCGCACCGCATCCGCAACTCCGGCCGCGCGGAACGGGCTGGCGGACGCCATCGTTGCCGAGTGGGCACCGGGGATCTTCGGGCTTCTCGGCGAATGACCGGAAGTCTCTCAAAATCGGGGGTTGCTGTTGTTGTTTTTTTGTTTGAGGGAAACCGAAAGGAAACCAACCACCTGGAGGAAATGGCGGTCCCTATTTGTAAGAAGCACCCAGAGGTGTTTTGTTGTTCTTGATGCCGGTTTCCTATGTTATCCAACTGCAAGGAGACAATGTAGCGGTGTACGTGCTTGCTATGCTCAATTCATTTCATGTTCGGTGGCTTGTTCTGGCCCCTCTGTACCGGAAACAGAAACGAAGAGTCTTGTCTGCCTTGCCCTGGGGTCACGGCAAAAGTCATGAGGCCAGTTGGTGAGGGAGTGGGGAGGGCGACCCTTGGAACTCTATGTATACTTTCATTTCCTTGTGGGGAACCTGTCCAGAACAATTGCATTCTACCCACCCGGGAAACCCTCCAAAAACTAAAAGGAACATGGCTGGTCCCCTGCAGGTTGATCCATGCGAGAACAATCTACCCGCAAACCACTTGGGGCTTTAACGGGATGTACAACTTTTACGGGATATACAACCAATATATATCAACTTATATACCGCTGAAGCCTCCGACAGCTAATATCAACTTATGTACTGCTGAACCCTCCAACAGCTAAAAGGAAAATGGCGAAGCGTTATGCTAAGATCTCTCAGGTTCCTTGGCGCGGCCCCCCTTCAGTAGCCACTACCAAAAGAAGACCTTGAACAGAACATCCAGACATCAGAAACAACGAGAGGTTTCAAACACCCACCCCAAATGAGGGGACGCTCTCAAAATCAAAACCTTCAAATCCACCTCTCCCCCAAAAAACAATCCCTTCAAATCCACCTCTCCCCCAAAACAAAACCTTCAAACCAACCTCTCCCCCTTCTTTGTCCGCTTTGATTTGTCCGGGGCTTCGGCTCGAAGCTCGAGGCTGCTGCTGGCGCTGTGCCAGCTGTTCCTGGCGGCGCAGGCGGCCGAGGAGCCGACCAGGAGCCTCGTGCTGGTGCCCAGCCGCGCGGAGGTGGAGTCCATGGTGGGCCACACGTTGAGCCATGAAGAGGATGAGGAGAGAGATGGTGGGGTATGGGTCAAAATACCACCACCAGAAAATCTTTGGTTTTCTTGGGTTCCATTTTGGGGACGCATTTTTCACCCATAGCTAGATGGGGACCGCGAGGTTTTTTTTGGTCCATATCTCTGGTATTGTATGACAGATTTGTGTGGGTCAAAATGAAAACCAAGAGACTGCAAGGTTCTGGTCCATATCTCCGGGTCAAAATTAATTCCCATGGCTCCGGCGGAGAAGGTGGAGGCATCAGGCTGGAGTCTGTGGCAGGCCGAGGAGACGAAGCTATAGGGACCGCAAGGTTTCTTAGTCCATATCTCTGGTATTACTAGGGATCCCCAGAAAAGGGTCCCTATTTTTGACACACAGGTAGATGATGACTTCCAACGACTTGGTCCGCTTAATCCTTCCGCTTGTTGAAAGGAATAGGTTCTACGTTTGCTTGCTGGCTTTAAGGGGAATTGTATTTGTTCAGGGGCGCTTAAGCAAATGGAAGCCTACAATTCGTGTTCGTAACTCTTTTAGGCGAGTGACGCAAGATGGAACAAAATCAGAGCTCTCTTTTGGTATACTCCATACTTGCGAACCTGTCTTTCTTGTTTTTACTATCCCCGGCTCGGGGCTTAACCCCGGCCAGGGGGGTTGGTGGGTGGGTGGGTGGGTGGGTGGGTGGATGGGTGCGTGGGTGGGTGGGTTGGTTGGTTGGTTGGTGGGTGGGTGGGTTGGTTGGTGGGTTGGTTGGTGGGTGGGTGGGTGGGTGGGTTGGTCGGTTGGTTGGTGGGTGGGTGGGTGGGTTGGTGGGTTGGTTGGGTGGGTTGGTTGGTTGGTTGGTTGGGTGGGTTGGTTTGGTTGGTGGGTTGGTTGGTTGGTTGGTGGGTGGGTGGGTTGGTCGGGGGGTGGTTGGTTGGTGGGTTGGTGGGTGGTTGGGTGGGTTGGTGGGTTGGTTTGGGGGTGGGTTGGTTGGTTGGTTGGTGGGTGGGTTGGTTGGTTGGTGGGTTGGTGGGTGGTGGGTGGGTGGGTGGGTGGGTGGGTTGGTTGGTTGGTGGTTGGTGGGTTGGTTGGGTGGAGTGGTGGGTTGGTGGTTGGTTGGCTGGGTTGGTTGGTTGGTTGGTGGGTGGGTTGGTTGGTGGGTTGGGTGGGTGGGTGGGTGGGTGGGTGGGTTGGTTGGGTTGGTTGGGTGCGTGGGTGGGTGGTGGGTTGGTGGGGGTGGGTGGTTGGTTGGTTGGTGGGTTGGTTGGGTGGGTTGGTCGGTTGGTGGTGGTGGGTTGGTGGGTGGGTGGTTGGTTGGTGGGTTTGGTTGGGTGCGTGGGTTGGTGGGGGGGTTGGTGGGTGGGTGGTTGGTTGGTTGGGTTGGTTGGTTGGTGTGGTGGGTGGTTGGTGGGGGGTTGGTTGGGTGGGGTTGGTTGGTTGGTGGTGGTGGGTGGGTTGGGTTGGTGGGTTGGTTGGTTGGGTTGGTTGGTGTGTTGGTTGGTTGGTTGGTGGGTGGGTGGTTGGTTGGGTTGGTGGGTGGGGTTGGTTGTTGGTTGGTTGGTTGGGTTGGTTGGTTGGTTGGGTGGGTGGGTGGTTGGTTGGTGGTTGGTGGGTTGGTTGGTTGGTGGGTGGGTTGGTTGGTGGGTGGTTGGTTGTTGGTGGGTGGGTGGGTTGGTTGGTGGGTTGGTTGGGTGGGTGGGTTGGTTGGTTGGTTGGTGGGTGGGTTGGTTGGTGGGTTGGTTGGGTGGGTGGGTTGGTTGGTTGGTTGGTGGGTGGGTTGGTTGGTTGGTGGGTTGGTTGGGTGGGTTGGTTGGTTGGTGGGTGGGTGGGTTGGTCGGTTGGTTGGTGGGTGGGCGGGTGGGTGGGTGGGTTGGTTGGTGGGTTGGTTGGGTGCGTGGGTGGGTGGGTGGGTTGGTGGGTTGGTTGGGTGGGTTGGTTGGTTGGTTGGTGGGTGGGTTGGTTGGTTGGTGGGTTGGTTGGTTGGTTGGTTGGTGGGTGGGTGGGTGGGTGGGTTGGTGGGTTGGTTGGTTGGGTGGGTTGGTTGGTTGGTTGGTGGGTGGGTGGGTTGGTTGGTGGGTTGGTTGGTTGGTTGGTTGGTTGGTGGGTGGATGGGTTGGTGGGTGGGTGGGTTGGTTGGTTGGTCGACTGGGCGGCCGCATCCCTAGCATCCCCGTTTACTTGGGGCAGGGCTGCGTATTGGCCAGAGGCTTCGGTTGGCTTGGGGCTGATTTGCGCCAGGTGTGCGGCCATCCCGGAGCCTAAATGAACCCCAAACAAACCCAAGACCTGCCGCCATTCGTTACCTCAGCAAGCCCAACACTCACCCGACACCAGCCCCAAGCAACTCTGAACTGCCACGGAATCAAAGACCAAAGGCAGCTAGTCTGTGACTCAAAGTCTAAGCTTAAACTCTCCCAACAGCATCCTGGATATCAGCCCGAGCCTAAATGAACCCCAAACAAGCCCAAGACCTGCCGTAGCCCCCAATCCGAGTGAGGCCGGTGATGCTGGGGATGCGGCCAACGAACCCGACCCCCAGCCTGGCCATTCAGCTACACTAGAAAGGCCTTGTGCTGAGACGGGGCCAGCACAAAACCGCGGCTAGTAAACAAAAAACTGAACCCCATACTTGGGCCAGAAAAAGGCGGCAACTGCGAGTTTATGGTTTGCTGTCACCAAAAAGCAAAAGAAGGAGAATCCAACAGCCAGGCGGGAACCAGCTTTTGTGTAAGCTCCGTGTTTTGGTTGCGGCGAATTGAGAGAAGGAACCCCAAACAGGGAGGTTTCAGAAGGCCGATCAACTTGGTTTCTTGGTCTGGGCAAATACACACCAATGCACACTAATGAGCGGAAGCTACGATGAGGCGAGGGAGGCAACAACAATCAACTGCGGGCTGGCGGTGCATTTTGGCGTCAGACAATCCAGCAACTTCTCACGGGGCCGTGAATTTTGCGTGCAAAGCCTGTCATCCGAAGGTAAGCCAAAATCATCAAACCGTATTTTGCTGGAGGTCCTATATAAAACACATCCAAAGGGATGCCAAAAAAGAAGCCAGCCATATTTTGCTATCCATATTTTGCTGGAGGTCCTATATAAAGCGCATCCAAAGGGAAGCCAAAAAGAAGCCAACCATGTTTTGCTGGAGGTTCTCTTATATAAAAAGACGCCTCCAATTCCCATGCAACCCGAAGGTAGGGGGGGCTCGCCCTTAATGAGGCCTTTATCCTTGGCTTATCCGGGCTCATCCAAGGATAGCGCCCCCCCCCCGCCCGCTCCCCAAATAGCCCCGCTTGGGGAAGACACATCCAAAGCATGCAAAGGGAGGACAAAAAGAAACCTCTCCCAGAACACATAAGGATCTCCAGCATCTCAGGACCTCATCCCCCCACACGCTCCTGGGGCTTCCAATGGGAAGGACACCCCAAAGAATTTTGGGGTCTCAAAACCTGGCTGTTTGAGGGCCAAAATAAATCGGGAGCGTCTGGGCCATGAAATCCCTAGGTCTCCCCGTAGTGCCCGTTTACCTTTTTTTTGTTTTTTTGGGGAGGGTTCCCCTACTGAAATAGGCTACAGAAAAAAGTTGGTGCCCTTATTCTATCCTCTCTGCTGGAGGACCTAGGATCCCATGGAAATTCCAAGCTTTCACGATCCTTGGCTTACCCCGCTCTTCTCAGGGATAGCCCCCCCCATAGCACCCCTGGGTCCATGAATTTTCAAGAGGATCTCCGGCAGAGCTTCGCCATGGGTTTGGACCCCCGCTGGGCCGCGGCGGCGCGCTCGCTGCTCTACGAGCTGCGGGCCTTGAGCGCCAAGGCGGCGCGCGCCTGCGACTTGGAGCGGACGTCCAGAGATCCGATCGATGGCCATGAATTTATTCCATTTGCTTAAGAATATATGTGTTTTCCCTTGTTGGGCTTAAACGGAATTTGTCACTACTGGAAATATTGTTATCTTTTTCCAGGGGTCTTAACCCCAAATGGACGATTTGATTAAGGAACCAGCTCCAAAAGTGGTCGGTGTCCATCACAGAGTCCCTAAGTTCACACCCAGAAAAGGGTCCGTAGACATGGGGTGACCAGCACTAGGTCCCGGGCACCCCATGGGGTGCCCGACCTCTCACCGTAGCTTGTTTTTTTGGTTGGGAGGGGAAACCCCCTACTAAAGTAGACTGCAGAAGAAAAAAAAATTGGCAGCAACTTATTCTAAGCTCGCAAAACTGGAGGACCCAGATGCGCTGAAAGGAAGATGTTGTTTCTTGTTCCCATGTGTTGGTTTTAAAGGAAATCTATCACTACTGGAAATAGTTGTTCGTCAAGGGACTTTTGACCGGGTCCCTTAACTTGCTGGTGCGATAGGCAGTCAATGAGAAATCTCGAATTTTGGAGATCTCCGTTTATGGTAACCCATTTTCCCTATGGGAAGACTGGATAAATGGGAATTGGGGACCACAATCAAAACCTAGGAACTTGCTGGCTCTGAGTAAGGAGTGAAGGGATGAACCTAATCCATTTCAAGGACAAACAATAGTTTATAGGGGTCATTCCCTCCTTCCATGCGGGGTCCCCTATTTTGATCCAACCCCAAATGGGCATGTCTTAATATAGGGGACTCCCCCCAAGTTCTCGCCGTACCTTCCCTTCTCTTCAGGGATCCTTCTCTTCAAAAACATGGGCCAAGCCCCTGGGAAAATGGGTGGTGTAGATGGGTGGAAAGAATCAACCAATACACAAATTGGTGGTTTTCTTTTTGGCTTCCTTTCATACCCCCCAAAACGGGTATCGTCAATCATAGACACACCCAAATGGGTGTGGCGTTTTTCAACGGAGATTATGCTTGGTCTCTTTTGAAGGGGAATGCCAAAAGGAAAACACACATCTTGTTGGGCTCCCTGATCATTATGACAGCCCCAAATGGCTGTGTTGTTTTTTGGTTTGTAGTAGTTTACCAGGGATTTTACCTTGTAAATGTCCAGTTTTTGACGTTTTTTGTTGACTCTGAGGGCCACTGTGAAGCTTTTTAGGGCTGGGTGTGGGGAACCAAAAGGCAAACACTCATTTTGAGGGCCCATCGCCCTTATTTGGGTTCATTCCCAAATTGCTTCGTCTTTGTACCAACAACTTTTACAAGATATTTGTGACCTTGATGGTGTTTTGCTCTCAATACTTGAGCGAATAACGCAAGTACTCGTACCGGGAGTCTCCATGACCCTGGAACAAATTGGGTCTACCAAACATGAGGTCGTGACCCTCTTTTTTAATGGAGACTCCAAGTGTTTAGACGCGGGCGAGAGCTTTTGCTCTGGCTTGTGACAAGGCAGTAGGGTTGGGTATCAAATTTTGTCGAACAGGATATGGGTGCGTCGCTTTCTTGGCCCCACCAAAACGGCATCGGTTTTCTTCGCTTCACTCTAAAACCATTAAAAAGGGATGCCTTCAAACAAAGTCACCTCCAATATGTTCCAGATAATCGATCGTCCTTTGGACACTACCTTGTTTGTAAGATCATTGGCCCCCAAGAAAAGTGTTGGATCCTTGTTGGTCTTGTCCCAAAAAAGGGGTGTTTCACCTGGCCTTTCCTTTATTATGCAAGATCCTAAACGTGTACCCAGAAATTGCTCACCCTGTTGGTACGAAATTTGAGTTTTTCCCATTCAGATGGCATGCAATGGAACATGAAAATGAACCATTTAGAGGGGTCCCATTTTTCCGTCAGTGGATCGATGCCAATACAGATCACCTGGATGTGCGGTTCCTTTGATTCGCCACCTGGCGGTTGAAATTGAGGTGGGCCCACGCAGGAACTGAGTTGCGTCTTTTCAAATCGAGAACCGTTCTTCCCGAAACAAGTCTAGGTCCCCCAGTAGTGCCCTTTTGCCCCCTTTTTTGGGGAGGGTTCCCCTACTAAAATCGACTACAGACAAAAGGGTACTTTTATTCTAACCTCCTTACTGGAGAAACTAGAAGTTAAGCAACAAATCGGACTCCACTTTTTCAATTCGCGCAAAAAAATGACGTGGGTTCCCTTTTGCTAAACACCCGGAAGTTCAACTGCGCCTTCGGGGTTGCACACCCTGGTTTGGAAAACCTGCTTAGCAGGGTTTCAAAGTTGAATTTACGCAGCCAGACCCTCGTTCCTCTTCAAGGGTTTTGAAACAAGTGTTTAATCCATGGGTTGTTCCAAATTACTCCTGAATCCTTCTGCCAAATAGTAGTGGCTTGCCTTGTTGAACTGGTGCACCACTATGGATTCTGGCAAATTGGTCAAGGCCAATTTTGAACAACCTAGTCAAGTGTCCTCTAAACAAAGGATTGAATGGTCACAACCAGACCCTGGCCAAAAGGTTAGCAAGGGGTGAATCAGCCAGCCCAAGCCCTCTCCAGGCCGGCTTTGCTGCAGTTGCCTTTTCGGAAAACCGGAAAAATCGTGGAATATCAATGGAGGTAAGATCTGTCTGAACTTGAGAATCCTTGCTAGTTCTGATGGACAGAACGACTCCGGGTTCCCATCCGAAAGCTGGTTTGCTTCAAGGACATGTTCAGCCGTCCGAGAAGTGGCCAAGCTTGGACACAAAAAAAAAAGAAGCTTCCATCCCCTCCAGCCCCAGAACCCAGGCCCTTCGGAGTGCTAACCGCTTACTAGGTACCCTGCCGCTTTAAGAGGGCCAGCCCCTCCAACCCAGCCGAGCCCAGCGGCCCTGAGGCATCACCTGCCGGAGCTTCTGGCAGCTGCCCAGCTCCTCGCAGTGGGTCAAGGCCACCTTCCAGAGTTTGCCCGCGTCGCATCCCCAGGTGGCGGAGCTGGTGTTGCGGGAGGCGCGGTGAAGCGGGGAAGCGGGGAAGCGGTTTCGGGGTGTCGTGCTTCTTTCTTTCTCTTCTTTTTTTTTTTGGGGGGGGGGTGGGGGGTGCGGGGGGTGCGGGGGGGATGGAAACAGCCAAACAATTGTGAGGTTTGTAATTCCCATCCCCCAAGAAAAGCAACAAGCAGTCACAAGAGTATTTCTGGGTCCAGTTTTGAGCCACCAGGTCTTCGTTCCTATCACAAGAACTCAAGGCCTGCTGAGGGACCCCGAGATTGCCAGACTCGGGAATTTCTTCCTGCCGCCGCTCTGCAGCAGGGTCTCTGAGCTGCTGCACGACTGCTGGGGCCATGGCAAGATTGCCAGACTTACGTCACCTTTTTTGCTCTTTCTTGCCCAATTTGCCCTTTTGGGCCCCTTCCTGGATCGCCAGTTGCGATCGCTTTTTTCCATGATCTTTACCCCACAAACCAGCAACAGTGACTGAAAAATACAGCAACTTGGCTATCTAGGTTCCATCATTTTCCCTTTTGATCAGCAAAATCTTGCCACTCTTGCAGGGGATCCATGGCCAAGGCAAGGCGGACACGGAGTTATGCTCCCCGCTGCGCAGCGGGAAATTGGAAGCAGCGCACGCCGCCTCCGTCGTATCTTCCATTTGCTTAAGAATACTGTTTATTTTCCCCTGATAGGTTTTCAAGGAAATCAATCCCTACGGGAAATATGGGTGTGGGTCAAAATTGCCCCAGGTTTTCATCCTGGGCTCCATTTAGTTTTGACCCACAGCCATATATATATATATTATGTTCAGAGGGCTTCAGCAAATGGAAGGTATCCTTCACTCGGGCTGCCTGCCACGCGCTCACCGCTCTGGTCGGCACGGATCTGCCGCTGGCCGGACAGCCGGACGATCCCGCGCACGTGCTGTCAGAGCAGAAGCTGAAGCGCTCGGCGCCGGTGCAGGCGTCGGCGCCCCGGAAGAAGAGGAAGAACCGGAGCAAGAATCGATTTGAGGCCTTGGGCGAAGACGAGGAGCTGGCTGAGGTTGAGGCGACTCAAGCGAGCTCGGAGCCAGCTCCGGGGCGGCCTGCGTTGGTCTTGGCGGTGCTTCGGGCTCAAGAGCTGCGCACAGCAATCCGGTCGGTGATCACAGACTTCATGCGTATCCTGGTGGCGAATTCAGCCATCCCCTTAGCTTTTTAGATCCCTTTTAGTTGGCAGTTTCCACTCAAGCCCACTAAAGGTTCGCCGCTTTTCGCGGCTCAGAAATCGGGCAGCCCAGGTATCCCTGATCCGGAGACAGTCACCCGCGCCATGGTGGGCCTGGCGACATGGTCCGCGCAGCTCTGGAACATGGTGATCCACGGCGAGGACTTGGCCTCGCTTTCGCTTGGAACTGAGGCCGGCTCCATGGGCGATATCCTGCACACCGCCAGCGACGTGCTGCGTGCGTTTCCTCAGGGCATGCAGCCGGTGTTTCGCCTCCAAACCCTGTCCCACGAGCAAGTCCCCGAAGGCTTTCTGCGAAATCTGGTGAGGCAAAACTGGAGCAGCTTCAGCGTATGCGGGTCTTTGGACGCATGGCCAGGCTTCAGCGCAATTTCTGTTTTGCCCTTTTTGGTGTCCTGCAAAATTTCTCAAGCCAACCAGTTTTCCCACTTGTTGCGGCCTCCGAAACAAGTCGAGGAGGGCAAGCGCTGCCCATCCACTTTGATCTGCGAAAGCACCTTCCCGATTTACACCACCCTCATCATTTTAGTGAAGTTCTTTAAGCTCCAGTGCCGAAGGCGCGGTTTTTTGTTTTTGGTCTCGACTGGGGTGTGGTCTTTTGCGGATATTTTTCACCTTCCCCCCCTCTCCAACGGCTAATGGGCACAAGATGGCCATTGGGAGGCGAATCTAAAGGAATCAACCACTGAAAGAGGGATCACCCGCTTTGAGACACACGCACTGGTTGGAACAAAAGGACACCCAAGGAAAACAAAAGCGTTGGGGTGATGTTTTTTGGAGTGCAGCGGCCAGCAATGGTAGGGCCTCGACGGTTCCAACTGTTCGATTCACTCAGTGGTCAAGTGAGGTCCGGTCCAAACTATCAGTAGTCTCTATTCCACGTGACATGGCGTACTCACGAAAACCAACCCATACAAACTCGGGGACTCACTCATTTCCGCATGTCTTGGAGACACCTTCCTAATTTTGGGCATGCCAGCCATGGCCAAACAAGACCGCCCGACTGGGAAAAAAAACGGACGCGGAGATTCCAGGTTCGCCATGTTTCTTTTCTTGGTGGTTCGCAGCCGTCCGGTTCCTTGGATTGTTTGTTTTTTAGAGATTAGTGTGGGTTTGAATTCAGCCCGCTAAAAGTTAAACTTTTTAGCAGGGCCCCAGTTTTGGTATCCCAAGCAGCACAGCACCCTTGGGTGGGTGCCGAACTGCCCCCCCCCCGCCACTCACGGCTGTTCTTTCAGTTTCAACCTTAAACTAAAGCCTAGAGAGGGGCACCAAATCCCACAAAAACAGACACGCGAGCCACTGTAGTAGGTAACCAATTTGGTCTGCCGTTTTTTGTACCCCTCTTTGCTTGGTAAGGGAATCCAAAAGTGAAACCCGTCCAAAAGACATGAACCCCAAGAAAAAAAACACTCCCTCCCGGGTCGCTCGGGTCTCTCACACTGGCCCGTGGCCTTGGCAAAGGCTGGAGCTCTCCCCGGAGAAGCCTCAGCTGTACCTTTGCCCTCCGCTGGTGGAGGCGGCTGAAGAGTCGTGACGCACGGTTTCGTTCGGGAGATACTTTTCTAGGGGTTGATTCCTTGTCCATTCTTTTCAACCATCGTTCTTTTCAAAAACCGATCGCCATTTCCCATTGTTAGAAAGATTCGGACCCCTGGGTTCAGAATGGAAATGGAAGGTGGCCCTAGAGTTCTCTCCAACCACCGCTCTTTCCCATGTCCCGCCGCAAAGGTTCCCATGTCCGGCCGCCCAAAAAGCGTGGGGGTTCGGTGTTTGGAGGGTTTCGTTTAGCGGGGACCCAGTGCTTCCATTGGGTGTGGCAAGGTATTTACATCATGCTCTCCGGGACCTAGAGTGGCTTGCTTGGATCTGGGGGAACCCAAAAGGGCTTGTTCAACATGTTTACCTTACAAGCAAGTCATCTCACGCTCTTGACTCTTGACCAGTTTTCCCCAACAGCTGAAAGCTGTGGAGTTGGTCTGTGCCCATATCGGCTCGAGCGGGGGTTTTGAAAGCTTCCGGAGATTCGGTTCCAGGTGCCGGAGCGCTGGGCTTGATGGGAATGAGAAATGGAACCCCTGAGCGAAGCCCAACTTTCTTGAATCCAACGGGCGGTTTCCTTTAATTATTCGGGGACGGCCTGGGTTCATTCCTTGACTCGCAACATCCAGACCCTCCATTGGACACCCCAGAGAGGTTTGGGGGTCTCAAAACCTGGCTGTTTGGGGGCAAAAAAATAGTAATAACAAATCGGGAGCGTCTGGGGTAACTTCTTCCCACCGAGCACCCGAAGCTTTTCAACGAGAGAGACGCAGGCGCTGAAGCTCTTTGGGGAGATGCCCAACACCTCCCAGGAGTCCGATCGATTTAAAGGAAGTTCCTTTTGGGAGACCAGCGCCTTGTTTTTTTCTTTGGTCGGAGCGTCCAGAGGTCCGGTTGTGACTTTGGTCACTTTTTAGGTTTGGACCATTTTAGTTAGACAAGCAGTTTGGGGGACTTTTCACTTGGTGGCGAAGCCAGCCATCCGGTTTTTTAGCTTTTAGATCCTTCTAGTGTGTAGTGGTTGGTTTTCCGAATTTAGCCCACTAAAAGTTAGTCACTTTTAGCGGGGATCTGAGGAGCTAAAGTCTTCAAAGGCCCCTTTGTGTTCTGCTTTGTGTTTTTGGTTTTTGTTTGGGAGACTATATGGGAAACAAACACAGGTGCCAAGACTCCGTTGCCAGCATCCAAGAAACCAGCCACAGGAAAACCGAACGGACGGATCAATCCTCGCGTTTGGCGTATTTTGAGCTGGAGAGGATGACATGGACACCTTGCTGAAGACCCTGCTGGATGCCGCCGGGGCCCCGAGTTGGATCATTCCCCATGGGGATGGGGACTCGCGGACTCAGCCGTGGTTTGCCGGCCATAACACGCAGGTGCAGTAGTTGCTGAAGCTCTGCATGTCTTCAACGCAGAAAAGCGTTCAAAGGGGTCAGAAGCAGATTCCGCAAAGAAGTAAAACCAGCTTCTGGGCTTCAGGTTTAGTCATTGCGGAGTAACCAGTTCTTTGCCTAAAACCCAAGCGAGAGCGCACGGAATCCCATGGACAGCGATCCTGATGCTTTCCCCCAGGGTGACAAAATATGATTCTCAGGCTCAAGTACGGCTCGGCTTTGCCTATGGCAAGCTCGCCGAGTGGCAAAACCATGACGTACTGTGGATGGACGAAATCCTGCACCACCTAGCAATCCCTGAAAGGAGGATTCCCCCGTAACTGCAAACAAACAATGGCTTCCCATGGATTCCAAGTGGTGCAGAATTTCGTTCATCCACAGTAGGTCCTTTACTTTGTCTTCATTCTTTCAGTTTTGGAAGATTATTGCAGACTTGCAGATGGGGAGCTGTTCTTGCTGTCAAGCAAGCCACAAATCAGTCAGACAAGGATTGCTGACCTACAAAGTGGACAAGCTTAAAGGTGATCTTTTCAAGAAGGATATTCCTCTTTAAATGCTGGTTATTCGGGCTCCATGTTAACTATTCTGCCGGGGAGTGATCGGCTTCTCCTCGCCATGTGTCAAGTTAAGGATCCTTGCTGGACAAAAAGAGAAAGAAAAGAAGTCCAGGATGGACAATGCGCTTTGTGGATTTTGTGCATCGGTTCCGAATCAATCTTGGGAGACCGCCGCGGAAAGTGAGCCATCACGGCCGGTCAACCCCATAGATCCCAGTCATGCGCACAGGACCTAAAAAGTAGTCCCAGCTGTCGCCACGCACGACTTAAGTCAACCCCCAGTCAGTTGGCCTTGGCCATTCTCAGACCTTCACTCGGCGCCGAACCACAAAAAACAAAGACGTCGGTCTGTGGCGGCTCGGGACCTCGTTCCGCGCGCACGCGCGTTGCGTGCCTTGAGATGAGGCCCTCACCAAGGAGATGCAGCGGGCCGTGGTGCGGACGCTGCTCTTCGAAGCTTCGTGGCTCGACGAAAAAGGCGCGAGGAGCCGTGAGCCGTTTCGGCATAAGGTCCGTGAGACATGGGGCCGTTGGGGGAAAGCACTAAAATGGGAATTACATGGGATGACCAGTGGTTGGACAACCACTAAAACGATCGATGTGATATTTCCACATAGGTGAAAAGTTGCCCATGGTCAAAACTCGGGTTTAGTGAGAACATTGATGGCCCCCCCACATCATTAGCAAGCTTGATGGGAGCCGTAACGGGGCAACGCGAAGTCGCAGCATTCCCTGAGATTGCTATGTATTTAGAGTCGAAGTACTTAGGAAGAAAAACGGAAAGGGGGTGTATTGAGCACGCCATGAGCACAAGGAACGCGCGAAGTTTCAGGCCTCTGCAGCTATGCCAGGTTTGCTTGTTTGCCTGTTTCTCTCTTGGGGGGGTCTTTCCTGTTGGTTTGTGTTTGGTACAACATGTACAGCTTTTAATCGTTTAATCGCTTAGCAAAATGTGGAACTTGCTCCACTTACCAGCAAAAACGGTCATCGGGGCATGGGAGCAACAAGTTGAACAGCCCGGGATTTCGCCCGAAACATCCAAATATGCTTTGCGCGCTGCGAAGCTCGTCTCAGCCATCCCAGTATTTCAATTTCCTGCCTAGTCAACCAACAAAACCACCGTTCACGCTGAATTTCATGGGATCCAGGCATTGAACGCAGTCTGTGTTTCAAGGCAAGGCAACTTGCAGATAATAGCAATGTATCTTGAAATTCTACGGGTGTGTCTCAAAAATAGGGAACCCCCCGATACGGTCAACTTCCTCTTGGTTTCCGTTTGAATCAACCCCGAAAGAGTATTCTCAAAAAACACACCCACATGATTCTCAACAGCTCAGAGCTGATTGTTGCTTCCCGCTGTGATCGGAATATTGTGTCATCTACTTTAATCCTAGTGTAACTGTCGCCCGAAATGTGTTTGCGCTGTCGAGTGGGTTGGTGCCAAATAGGGGGCCAAGAGTCAGCAGAAACATGGCAGCCTGAAATTGATGCCCTCAAGAACCACACAGGCTCGGTTCGACGCTGAGGCCCGCATTCAGCGCAAGCGACTGCGAGTCAAAGAAGCCGCGAGCAGCCAGTGAGAGTTACAGGGCTCCCCAAGTGCTTTTTGTTAGCGTAACCCCCAAAACGGTGGGTTTTCCTGTTGGTGTCTTTAACACAGACCCATAAAAGGGCACCCTCAAAAGGAGATAGACACACGAAACATATTTCTCCTGGTTGAGATTTTGCACTTGGGCTTGTTAAGGGGAACTGTAGGGAACCCTTGGGCCATTTTAGAACGGAGCAACTGTGCACTTCGGTTGGACCATCCTCAGAATTATGGTATATGTTACCAAAAATGTGAACTTGCAGACCGGGATGATTTGGGTTTGATGTCTGAACTATTTTCTCTTACCAAACATGTGAACTTGCAGACTGGGATGTTTTGGGTTGAGTGTTGAGTGTCCGGTCACGAGCCACAGGGCTTGATCGAAAGATTGTTTAAGGGGATTCCTTCAGCTGGCCGGGGTCCTTGTTGGTGTGTGAGGATCTTATATTGAGGATGTCAGGATGCCAGGATGCCGACTACGTTTGATATGAAATGAACAACTACTTGTTTGGGATTGAAGGTGTACTTGTGAAAGTTGGCACACTTTCAAGTTCTTTGGTACCTGGTCTTTTTCCAAAGGCCCGAGTTGCTAGTTTCAGGCCCGTCAACAGTGAGTCCAACTTGGGGGAGGCAGTTCCCAGAACGGCATGGTTGTGGGACAGGTTTCTTGGTGCCGCTTCCTGTGGCAAGGGCGACATCTCCAGCAAGTGGCAAGGGTTTTTGACGTGGGGATGTCTTCGGTGTCGCCTTCACGTGTTCCACTCAGAAAGCACCTGTGGGAACATGGTAGATACTGGACAAACCCCAGACCGGGCTTAACCACCCACCAACTGGTGCTAAGTGGGAGTTTGTCCATCAGGAAATTCGTCCAAGGGAAAGGGCTCGACAAAACCCTTCTAATGCCTCTCCCGCAGCGTAGACCATTTCTTGATCTCAGGGAAGGGAATCACCCGAATGGACCATCCCTCATATCCTTGAAGGCGATCCGGTTCATTCCCAAACCCCCTGAGTCCTGAGAACCAACAAGAAATCGAGAAACTCCCAAATCCTAAGGCCCCAACTGTGCAGATGGACGTTGTCCCAAGAAGACGGACAACCTCATCTATGGGCCAGAATATAGGTGAGAGAGAGGGGTGACATCCGTTGGCCTGTCGCACGGCTCTCAGCGTGGGCGCGCGCGCGCTTGGGGCGCGCCCAAAGCGCGCCGCGGAAAGGCGGGAGGTCGGCGTGCCCTGGACGTCGGAGCGCCCCGGCGAAAAGGCGGGAGGGTGCAGGTCTTTTGAGGGTAATACAAGGAGCTGACAAGTCGATCATTACTCGGGGATCACTTCATTTCCTGTGTTCGGACCTACTTTTGAGGGAGTAATCCAGTGACCCTGTTGTTGCTCAACAGAACCTTGAGAGCAATGCGAGCTTGAGCAAATGATGCTGGGGCTGGGAACGCAAAGTGATTGCCAGGAACGAGAACTTGAGAGGCGGCCAACGAGATGGCTGGAATGAGCTGGACTGTGCGTGACGGGGCTCAGGTGCTTTGAGCAAAAACTTGGGGCTGGGGACTGAGTTGCTGAGGCTGTGTTGGGCAAAGCCGAGCTGCGGCTGGTGAGCGTCAAACGGCCGGCTGCAAAACTGGCGCTTGGGCTGGGGGTTTGGGCGGCTCGAGCAGGGAGCAACGCACGCGCGTCGCCCCCAGAGAGCGCCGGGAAGCTGGGCTCCATGCGCGTGTGGCTCAGCCGGAGATGGGCCTTTGGCTCACTGAGCAGGGTTGAGTCTGTGAGGCACAACGACAAGTCGGAAGCTGGCTGGCTTAGGTTGGGCTGAATTGGGGCTGAGTCTGGAGGCAAGGGGGTGCATGTAGGTTCTACACCCCTTGGTTTGAAGGGGGCCGGGAAAAAAACAAGTTGCATGGATTTCCTGGGTTCAAGAACAACCAGCAAGATAGCGCTAGATGGCGGTTTCCGTTATGGTGTCCCACGACGTCCCCGGCTTGAACCACCCAGGCTACGAGGGGGCTTGGGTGCACTTTACTGGATCAATTGCAATATAGGGACGTTGGGACACGTACGCACGATTGTGATTTTTCAGGGGCGTTGCGTTGCGTTGCTATTCTTCTGCTTTTGACGCGGGCAGGCTGCTGCACATTGCTTCGTTATGCGCATGTTACTTGAAGGGGGTGACTGAGGCTGCTGATGAGTTGCTGCCATGCCGTGCTATGAGAGTCCTTACTGAAGGCGACATGTACACCATTCAAGCATGCGCGGTGCTTCCGACGTCCCTTTCCCTGAAAGATCTGCCCTTCTAACAGCGAGCTCGCCAAGGGCAAGCCAAGTAGGGATTTATTCCAGGTTGGTGAATTACCCTCCCGCAGAAAATGGAAGCGCACAGCTGCTCCCTTTGCAACGAGTCTTGCAAAAAAGGTTTGTGCACCTCGCCATGTTTGCTTGGTGTCGGGGTAAATATCACGTTTGGGCAGCATTTTCATAAACAACAAAATCCCAGCTCGTGCACGCCGCATGGGTGAAACCTAAAGAAATTTAACCCATTTTCGGATGAGTCCTTCCCAAAATGGCGGACGATGTGGTCGGGTGGTTTTAGTGGAAACCAAAAAACAACTTAACATATTTATGGCTTGGGGTTTTCAACATGGACAGGGTTCGTTTTTCTATCTCATTTTGTTCCATGAGAGCTCGCCGGAAGTTTTGCGCCGAACGTCGACCCTCCCTCCCGGAGAGTCGCGCGTTTCAGCTGAGACCGCGGAGAATGGGCGGTTCGGCTTCCACCGAGATCGGCGGGGTGCGTGTCTTCAAGGCCAGTCATGGTCCGCGCTGGAGCGGTTTTTCGCGGGGTAGGGGACATGGAAGTGAACTTCCATTGGCAAGAGTGATTCCCGTAATTGGAACCATGAAATACCAAGACACATAGGAGTTTTCCACCACCCTAAGGCTAATGACCCCTAAAATGCAGGCCCCCGGGCCCTGTAATATCCTGCAATGAAGAACCCGGACCCCTCAGGCCCTTTGAAAACATCCCATTTCGAGGGCACAAAAACAATCGGGAGCCTTAGGGCATGAGACAGGTGAGTTGAGGCTCAAGGCTGTTGCTCGCGTTGCACTTGGATCACATTCGTGCTGGCAAGGGCCCCACATCCCCCACGTTTTGTGCGCCCCGCTTGTGTATAAGGAAGAGCCCCGGCATGAAATCCCGGAACACGCAGGCATCTCACGGGCTTTCACGAGGTGGCGTTTCGGGGTTTCTGCCAAAAGGTCGCTTCATGTGCCGGAGAAACCGTCGTTTGGGAGACCCTTTTTTTCACCCACTGATTGCCCCACGTGGCTCCCCTCACGCGATCCACACGCGCCAGGTGAGTCCTGGTAGCCCTGCGGCTGAAGCGGGGCTGGAGGCGAGAAGAGAAGCCGTCACAACGGTTCGGACCAAGAAGCTCGTGTTTGGATGTTGTTTCGCAAAGCGGCGGGTATTTTTTGTTGATTCTGACTACTGATGTTCTGCTTTCCCGCAAGCAAATGGAATCATTGCCTTATCTGCCAATCTCGAGATCAGACAATTAATCTTCAGCTAAGACAGCTGTTTGTTGGTGCATGGCAGTCAAGGGCTAAATGCAGAGCGGTTGCCGCACGCGCCAAAGCGGAGGGTTAAGCTCACAGTTGCACTGACAGTGCAGACGATTGTATCATCTATATAAATCCGTGTAGCTAGATAGCTCCAGACGATTGTATCATCGCACCCATATAAAACCGTGCAGCTAGATAGCTCCTTGGTGGCTCCCAGCCATCCCTTTAGCCTTTTAGCTGTTGAGTGCTTAGTGGCAGTTTCTATTTAACCCACTAAAAGTTAGCCACTTTGAGCGGGGGATCTGAAAACGGGCAGCCCAGAATACAGTCTTTGAGTTTTACTCCAACGGGTTCACGGCGCTGCGGTTCAGCGCCTCCAATGACGTTGAGAGCATGCAGGCCATGGCGCTTATCCCTTGGGGATCGACCCATCAGAGCCCACCAAAAGAGGGTGCCCCCAAACAAACACATGGTGTCACATACTTGACTCATTTCCTTGACCCATTAGTCCAGAGGCACAGCTGAGTGACCACTTCTGCTTCCAGCCTTCCCAACGTGGTTGCTACCATGCGGTTCTTTTCATCGCTTGCAGGGCCTTCCAGTGCTTGTCATTTAGTCTTGTTACTCTCCCACCAACTAACATGGGTTTGTGCGCAAAGCCCCTTTCTAAGAGGAAAACAGTCTTTCTACAGGGGTCTTTTGGCAGTTCCATGTTAGTCGGTGGGAGGGTACTCAGCTATTCAAAGTGCATCGACCTTTTATAACCTTTTTGGTTTTCTCTTTTTGGAAAACACTTTTAGTAAGGTCCCAAAAGGTTAACCTTTTATTTCCAGGTCCT
This sequence comes from Effrenium voratum, assembly GCA_963377175.1. Classification (NCBI taxonomy): domain Eukaryota; class Dinophyceae; order Suessiales; family Symbiodiniaceae; genus Effrenium; species Effrenium voratum. The sequence continues at coordinate 510,744 of CAUJNA010003313.1, forward strand.
TTGGGCAACTGAAGTTATGGACGTTCTGTAGCCACATGGTGATGTCTTAGACTGGGGAACCCCAATGGCTGTTTTGCCTTTAGTTTCGCGTGAAACCCACTCAACAAAATTGGTCAAGAACTCACTTTCCGAGCTCCGTTTCGGACTTTAAGCCCACTTTTTGTGCTTAAGACCATTTTAGCTGTAAGAAGAAAGTTTGGACTTTTGTTGGCCCACCCTTGTTTTGGGCCTTTTAGTTTAGTAAACCAAAAAGTTTGGGGATCCTTTCCACCCCTTTTGGGGCCAGTCCACTGGCCCTGTTCCTTTTCGCCCACTCGCTCGAGGTGTTCTTCGACTTCATCGTCTCCATCAATGGCGTGAACCTAGAGCCCGGCTCTCGGAGCCAGCTCGGCGCGGCGGCGACCTGCTTCGGCCGTGGCGGCTTCGGGCTTCGGGCTTCGGCGGTGGCGGCTGCGGCCGCTTTTTTTGGGGTACCTGGCCTGGTGGGCTGGTTTTTGGGCGCCCTTTTTGGAAACCACGAAGCCCCCGGCTACTTGGGCGTGGCGGGAAAAAATGGGGGTCCGAAATGGAAGCCTGTAAGTAGAAAGGTAGGCTAAAACCTGCGTATCCCCGGCGGTTTAGTTTTGACACAGGTGGGTTGGGGGTTGGGAAGTTGAGGGTGCATAATATGAGACACGCCCACATGCCACATGGCCAAACAAGTTGGGTGGCTTACACCCAACTCGCGTCGATTTGTCTGAGGCCGGGCGAGCAGTCGATTTTTGCAAAGCACATCCAGGACCCACAGCCCGTGCGAGAGGCTTCGAATCGATCACCCGTGCAGAGACGGCTGGGGTACTTGACTTGCTGGTTCTCATGAGGGAATCGCCCCTGATGGACGAACTCCATGTCGCACCACCTTTCAGAACCCCTGGAATGATTCGACAAACAATGGTTTGCCAGGGTTGCATTTCGTAGTGCCAACGGATCGAACGTCCATCCACATGAACCAGCCCTTGAATCCTTTAAGGGGATCAGGTTCATTTCCAAACCCTCGGTTGACTCCCTGAGAACCAGCTGCATTCCATGGCCATACTTCGGCTCCTTCTGTTCAGTGTGGAATGAGGCAGTTTCCATGGCTTTGAAGAGCTCCAAAGATGCCCAAGACATGGCTAGCTTGCGGGTTCTTAAATGAAGGGGAATACGCAGAAACATGGTTTGTGGTTACATAAGTCCCCTGTATTTCTGACGTTTTAGGGCTCAAGTTTCCACTTGAGACTGACAAGCAGATGACCACCCTCCGCTGCTGGAGGACGCTGAGAACAGCACGGCCAAGCTGGTTGTATACAACACCAGAGCCAACATGACCCGAGAGGCGGCCGACAAGCGAATGGCAAGTTCCGTGTCTTGCTGGAGCCACACATATGGCTCTGGCTGTGGGTCAAAACCAATGGGATCCCATTTTCGGCTAGGTGCACCACCATTTTAGAACCTATTTTAGTGTGGATTGGGATGTTCACTGGGGGTATGGGCTTTCGACCCATGGCCATATTGGAACCGTTTTGTTGTTCAAAGAAGAATCAAAGGGACAACCACTCATTCTGGTTGTTGTTCCCCTTTGAGATACACTCAGCTCGGTCGGCATTGAGCTTGACTTAGGAAAGACACATCAGCTGCGTGACCATTCTGTTCCAATGCCACGCCTCGACCTACTTGCGCATGGGAAATGGGTTTTAGGGCCACATTCCGTGATACCAAAGGAGTTCCTCTACTGGTCAAGTATAGTCATGAGAATCATAATCCCACTTTATCAGAGAATATATTTCCTACTGTATGTTTTTGTCCATGTCGCATGCAAGAAACTCTACGCACAAGACACGATATTTGTTCTTGCTTGTGCGATAGGTAGGGAATGACCGAGACCGGGTGTTGGTAATGAAGCGTTTGGGCCCCTACATTGGGGGATGCGTGATATCAGGTAACCCTTAGTTGGTGGTTTGGATTGGTGGTTTGGGGAATTGAAGTACTCGTTCTTGTAGGGGTAAATGGGAAACCACTCTTTAACCACGAAACCACTGGTGTCCAAACTTTCAACTAGAGGAAAGTTGATGATACTGTGGATGGACGAAATCCATTTCGCACCTCCTGAGAAACCTCTGGCATGATTTGATTCCCGCGTAAATACCAACAAACAATGGTTTCAACCATGGTTTCATTTCGTGGTGCGAACGGATCGAACGTCCATCCGCAGGGACCCGTCCCCTTTCAAAAGGGCCCTTGCAAAAAACGAGACGCTCATTTGAAATGCTTGTTTTTGTTCTGGATTTGTTCCATATTTAGTCTACCCTGAAGCAAACCTTTTGGAGAGCCCAGAATATCAGCTCAACAAGGTAAACCGAGTTGGCTCATTCCAACCGTTTCGAGCCCAGTCGCCGCTGCATAGGTCACTGTCATGCCCAGAAAGTGGGCTGGCAACGGACTCCTCGGCTGGAGCCCCCAGATCGAAGCGGGTCAAGTCGAGCGAGATGGAAGCGTGGCAAGGGGTTCAAAAGAGCAGTGCGTGGTGGGGGGGTTCCCTATATATTCAATAAGAAAAAGTCGGGTTACAGGAAATTCTAGGGGAAAACAGCCTATTTAGGGTGTGTTGGGGCCATTTCTCTTTGTGTGTATTTTATTCGATGGGTTCCTTTAGCTACCCTTCTGGAAATGGAAAATCACTGGGCGTCACGGCCCCTTTCCTGGGAAATCCGGTTGATTTTTCTCGTTTCTTTTGACGGCGCCCTTTTGAGCTCACGTTGTATGAGGGAAACTAAAGGCAAACCAGAAGTGAGCCACATGTTTCCAATCCACCCTGACCAAACATGGCGGATCGCGCCACTCCTGTTGCAAGATCATCTTGCTGTGATGTCTGTTTCACCTTGGTTGGGGAAACCTGCAGCTTGAAATTGGGATAGTTTGCGCAAGCCCGCAGGCGTGCTGTAGTTTCTTGTTGCGCAAGGATAGCGCAACTTAAAGGACGTCATGCTGCGCCTGTTGGCCCGGAAATGAATGAAACATGTGGGTGTCTCTTGTTTTAGGGGACCCCCGCAAAATGACACCCCAAAATGGCTTCGGTTGTCCAGTTTTGTTTCCCCTTTGAAATCCACAGAAAAGGGTTCCAAATCCGAAAAAGGCACGGGCCCAAATTCCGGACTCCGGATACGCGTCTGAGTTTTGCGGGCGAGCCCCCAGAAAAGTTGAGAAGGCACTCGGGACTCGGGGATGGACCCCCCCAGACCCTCGAATCCGTGTTGCTCGGAGCCCAGGAGCCACTGTGCGATATGACTCTGTGGATGTGGTGCGCCGCTCAGAGCGAAGGAGAAGCGGAGAGGCAAAAAGCTCAGTAGTGAAATCTGTGGCCATGGCAATGCCCCCACCCCTCCCCCCAACTTTCCTTCAAACAAGTCTAGTTTACATTGCCTTTTCTTTTCTTTTCGGCCCCCCCAACTTTCCTTCTAACAAGTCTAACTTTTACATAGCCTCTTTTTTTTTTCTCGGGTTCCCCCCCCAATGTTCCTTCAAACAATTCTTTTCCGGGTCATGGTGAATCCCTGGACACAGGGTTAACGGTCAAAGGCCCACAGTGGCCCATGCGTGTTTTTTGTTGTGAATAGGTGTAAGTGTAAGGCATTTTAGTCACAATCAACACGCGGGTTGATGATTTAATACAGCGTGCTAGAAAACAGTCCGCGAGAGATAGGTGCGGATATCCAGCCTTTTGATTCTTTACATGGTTTTGGATAATTGCACCAGGTTTTTGATTGTGACTCGTTCGGGGTTTTGCCTGGGACAAAAGGTGGCTTGTGAAACCGTCATGAGTTATGGAGGGCCTGATGGCGCTTGTTGCCGTAATGCAAGGAGCTAAATCATCACTAGTTTACTCCTTCAATCATGGCTAAATTTGGTGTTAACGTTCCAGAACGTACCCCACAACCCCATTGTAATTATATGTGTTTAGGCCTTTATATCATGTTTCAATCGTGGAGTGCCCCTTCTTCGGAAGCATGGCCCCGTTCATGGAGCCGTGTTTGCTCGACCGATAGGCTGAGAACCACGGGATCCGTGTTCTCGAGGCAGGGCATGAATCGAACAGCATGGCGGATTGAAAAGCGAGGATTTGGGGTGTTAGTGTATTTTGGAAGGACACGTTTGTTTTCAAGGGCCTTTGGGTACCTTGACCCTCAAACTACCCATCAAAGAGGAATTACCCGCCCACCGGCTAACATGGAAGTGCACAAACCCCTGTGGCCTTGTGCACTTCCATGTTGGTTGGTGGGAGGGTACCACCCAGAATCTCGCGAAGAGAGTCGTTTTGCAAATTTGTCACTTCTCTCGGTGTAACAAGCGCTGGGGCCCCGTTTGGGCCATTTTTCCTGGCCAGGTCTTTCCCAATTCGCCAGCGGCGCATGCTGGCTTGGTTCCCTTCCAGGACGCAAGTGCCCCCGACCGAAGCGCTCGGCCCGAGTCCGGAATGAGTCCGCAAGGTGCACTTGATTTGCTGAATGTAAACTTGCAGCATATGTTGGTTGGTGCCTGAAACCAACAGGACACACTAGTGGCAATGTGTCTCAACCTATGTTTGGGGCCACGGCCCCATTTCGTGGAAACCAGATCTCGCCCAGGACTTTTTGCTGGGTACACCTCAGAGGGTCTTCCACGACATCGATGAGCTCGTGGAAGTGGTGCAGGCCAACATCAATGAGCGCATCCAGGCGTCCAAGTCGTCGGCCGTGCGCCGCACTCGAACGTTTTCCGCCCCAAAACCTCCAAAAACATGCAGCCTGTTTAATGCTGCGCCCAAGAGAGTCCCTCGGTACTGTTCTTCCTTTGCACAATTTCTGCCTTTGAACATGGACGTGAGGTGTGGACCTTTGGAATTTCCTTTTCGCTTCTATTCTGTTCCCTAGGTCCCCCAGTAGTGCCCTTTTACCCTTTTTTTGGGAGGGTTCCGTAGACTACAGAAAAAGGGTACCCTTATTCTAGCCTCTCTACTGGAGGAGCTAGGTCCTTTTTGGGAAGGGCCCGCTGCACTTCAAGCCAGAGGATAGTCAATGGGCTGATGCTCTGTTGGTTTTTGCTCAGATCCCGCGTCAGGCTTCAGCGCCCTTTCGATGTTGCAAATGCATTTTTCAGCATTTGGCGTTGGTTGTCACGTTAAAAGTTATATGGAGCAGAGTTTTATAACATGTTATTTGTTGCACCTTGAGAGGGAAAGCCTCGCGTCCACCTTTATACGGAACAGAGTTTCTTGAGATGTCATTTGTTGCACCTCAGAAATGGGCCAATTTTTTGGCGATCAAATATGAGGTATAGGTAGTGCCTGGTTTGATGTCTACGGTCCATATAAGCATGAACGATGTTGTGAGATCCGGCAGTGGATGTTGGACTCCGCCTGCCCCCAGTCCTCTCTCGCTGGCCTCCACTGAGGTGTACGTGTACAACGCCGATTCCGAGTCCGTCAGAGAGGCCGAGAGATCGCGCATGGAAAAATTCGGCTCCAGCTCATTTGATGTGGCTTTATGAGATCCTTACAGCCACAGACAAATGGTTTGGTTTTTTACAGTTAATTTATCATTATCGTATCATTGTTTTTCATGGACCGGGCTTGCGTCTGGTCCCAATTCTGGGCAAGTCTGTGTGTCCAGCTGTGTTTTTGCAGATTGGAGGCGCTGGGGTCTTTTGCTGATGGCGGGGGAGGGGGAAGGGGACGGCGTGAATGGAAGCAGGCGCGGCCGGGAGCGGAGGGGGGAGGACGGGGGGGTGGGGAGTGGGGGGACGGCGGAGAAAACTCGGGGAAGGGGGGGAGGGGAGGTATTGTTTGTTATGTTTTTTGATCGTTGCTTTGTCGCTGTTTAACGCTTGTTGCCGTTTGTTTATCGTTTTTAGTCGATTTGCTTGCGCCGAGCTCTAGTCTAGGCCCGCCCTCACCCTCCCTTCCCCGTCCCTCCCCCACCTTCACCTTCTTTCACGCACGTCTTTCTTTGTTTTCCTGTGTGAGACACACCCCGAGCTGGGCCAAATCGAAACGGAAGAGAATCGGTCGAACAAATGTGAATATATGGTGAATAAATGAAGCACTGGAATCCACAACGAATAAGTTAACCGTAAAAGTATTTCTTGAATTCCGTTAGAAATGTAGTTCAGACACACCTGCTTAGATGGTCCGCGAGCGGATACATATTTGACGGATTGCCTTGGAAAGCACCTTTCAATGCACCTTGTAAAGCTTGTTTCGAGGCAGACGCTGAGGTGGAAAGTCTTTGGGCTGCTCAGCGCCAGGGGTATGAGTTCCGGAAATTTGCCAAACTCCGCCTGTATCCCCGCTTCCTCCGCATCCCCGCCAATTCGCTGGCCCAAGTATTTGGCACATGTACCTGTAGGTATTCTACATGTTCTTCGGCTGAAGCTTGCATCAAGCGGGCGAGCCTGCAGCGGTAGCGCCATGGCATTGGAGCATTGATCACGTGGACCCGAAGAATTCAAGCTTCAGAGAGGTCGCAGGCCGAAATCCTTCGTGAAGTTGCCAGTGATGCAAACGATATGCATGCACAGAAAGCCGGTGCCATGAGTGGTCGCAGAGCATTCCGGAAGTCAGCGCACGTCAGCGCCAGGCGCTTGAAGCGGATGCGCAGAAAGCACGTTTCTGAGTCGGACGTGAACTCTGGCGTCAAGACCCCAACGCATGCCTCTTGCCCAGATTGAGGTCGCCTCCGATGTCAATCGCGCGGTGAAGCTGAAGTGTCGAACCACCAATGTCGTGTCAGCAAAGACGTGGTGCACTGGACACAGGCAATGTCATGCAACCTGCATTCTTACGAACTTCTACGGCGTGCAGTTCTTGCGGGCTGCGTCGGTGTTAGGAAGGTGCCCGAGATGCAATTGCCGCATCATATCGTGTATGTAGTCTCCAGTCGTGATAAACCGCGACGATTGTGTGTCTTTTGGTGTCAGCCATTTATTTTGTATGCCTGAGCTGCAATCAAAACGCAGGTAAGTCAAGGTTAGTAAGGGACGGTCCCAACCATACAGCGCGGCCGCCTGGGCAACTCTTTACATAGCCTTGGGTTCAGCATTTTGGTAGCAGGCTATTACTCCCCTCACGGCCAAACACTTGATTTGTGGCAGGTGCAACGCGTGGAACCTGTCAACCAGCGAAACATGGAGAGGTTCTCGATTCACCGAGACGCAGTGGCGGCGGTTAGGTGCCGGTGCCGTTGCGCTTGGGCGCAGACGACTATTTACGGCAACATCAAGCGCATGCTACCCGTCTACAACGCCAGAGCTAGTAACATCGATGAGGAGTGAAATACGTCAGGGTCGCGCCGCAGGGTGACCACAATTGCGTCGCCGTGTCGCGCCTCGAAGAGCGCGGTCAATTTGACACGGCCTGAACCACGCGGAAAACTTGCTGTTGACGCCGCGCTTCAACCCCGGATCTGACAAGTGGTTTTAACTTTGTGGACGCACCGTTCCCAGTAGTTTGCGCAGCTTGCAGCGTACAAGCCACTACGTGAGGCTGATGCGCCAGGACAAGACCAGCTACTTTGTAGCACGGGGATACGTGAACCATTCATCAGTCCTGAGCTTCAACACAGTTTACTGGCGTCACCCATTCTGTGAAGAGCCTCAGCGTCTTCGAGCCAGGTGACCTTTTCTGATCCATCCCCAAACACGTGGGTTGTGACTCGCAGTCAACATCCGAGGGGCGCGTAGATGTGAGCCATGGCAGGTGCGTGCCTGTTGTGCATTCTTCCCCAACACTACAGGCCTTGAGCTTCAAGCCATTGCGCAAAAGGTGCGCTACTACACGGGCTGCCACAGAGAGCGTTCAAGTTGGTGTTGCGGTAGCAAACTACAAGGCGCGTTAGGGCGCAGAGGTTTTAGCGGCGCAGAGAGAGGGAGAGAAACAAACGAGAGAACAAGCAAGGCCGGGCACCCCTCCCCGAGCGCCCCTTTCAGAGTTGCGAACCGGTAGACAGGAACATTTGCGCTCTGATCCTCGTGGTTGTCCGGGGAAGGATGCATCGCCAGGCCGTCCTCATGCCAAATAATTCCTGGGGTGGCGACGGCTGCATTGGCTGCGACATAGGCGAGCTGGGGCGAGAAGGGGAGGGGCAGAAGTCCGGTAGTTTTTCGAAACCGTACAACAGCAATGCAAAGCCACGCTCCATGGACTTTGATAGTTTGAGGATTGACGGTGTCCGCATTTTTGCACATGGACCCCAAGACTGGAATGTGGCTGCGTTGGCGCGATCACCTGGGATTCCATCATGTTCTCACCTTTTTGTGAAGACTGGGGCCCCGTACCTCCCTAGCAGCAAGTCATCCCAAAAGCTGAAGACCTCATATTTGCAGTTTGGTGTTTACCATCTCTTTCCCTTGCTGTTTGTTTGTTTGTTTGTTTGTTTGTTTGTTTGTTCACGTCACAGCCCTTTGGGGCGGTTTAAGCATGTGGTCGTCGGTCACCCTTTGTTGGGAGACAGTCCTTTCCTTTTTGCTTGCCATCTTTGGCATGTTGTCCCTGTCTTGATCTTTTCATTCCCCGCGTGTGAAACCTGCAAGCTGTTTCGAACAGAGTGTTACGTTGTTGTCTTTTCCCGGTTTCCCACGGTTTCCTTTTCCTTTGCTTTCTGAGGGTATGGACCTACAAGGATGTGTGTGTGTGTGTTTTCTCGAGTGAGTGACACGGAGTGGTTTAATTTAAGAGGAAACTAAACTGGACGCAGCCTATGTTTGGGCTTCCATATCGTTTTGCGGAGACAAAACCAAAATCCGGTTGGTTTTTGCCCGTTGTTTTGTTAGGGTACTCTGTTGCCCAGCGGGTTGCTTTCCTTTTTCATTTTTGGTTGGGTAAGGGTTCCGGTTCCTTTAAGCTTAGCCAACCAAAAAAGGTGCCCTGTTTTTCTCCCCTGCATCTTGTACAGGGTATATGGGAAAACCCTCCTTTGACCACCAAACCGCCGGGCTCCAAACCAAGGGAAGCTGATCTTAGGTTATATCAACCCCTTTCATAACAGAAAACATCAAAACGATCTGCAAAAAAACAATAAAATACCACTGGGCATGTGAGGTTGCACCGACCCAAAGCCACGGCTTGCGCCTTAAGCGAAGCGAGGCACGGGCCTGCTACACCGCATCCCGGCGCCGCGGCGCACGCCGGGGCCCACCTTCGCGCAAGCGGCGGGGAGCCCCACGCGCGGTTCGATAAAGGAAAGCCATGCAGAACACACGCTAGTAGTCAACTACAAGCATAGAGAAGTGGTTGATTTGGGAGGTGTCGTTCCTTTTTATTGTTTTGGGGGTCATGATTTTGGCTGGAGTAGTCAACTGAAAGCGTAGAAAAGGGTTGTTAAATGGCTGGGGTCGTTTCCTACAAGCTAGTCCTCGCACTTCCAACCATCAAAACAAGGGGGTCAAGGAATAACCTTGATTTACCTATATCAACCACAACTACATAGGACATGCGTTTGTTTTGTGGTGGGAAACTCAGCAATACGGGCTATTTCACAGAGGTTCCCCTTCAACTGGGCAGGCGCACCAGCTGGTCACCCGTGTGCTGTGCCAGGTAAGCCACATCCCACTTCTCCACCCCGACTGTTGCGGGGGTCATCATCTTGACTGGAGTCATTACTTTACCTATTTTTGAGGGGTCAAGTCAGGTCCCAGGCGTGCTAACAACTTGGTGGTTCTCAGAGAAGAACCAACTCTTTTGTGAATCCAACCAGTAGCGTAGTACACCCAGAGGGGCCCTACCAGGAAGGGAGCCTCTCTGCTTGATTTACCTTACTTGGATTTACTTGGCAAAAACCAATGGTGTCTCTCCCCGGCATTGTCTGAGAATTGCAGAGATGCCACCTCTCAATAGCGGTTAGCCCAAAGTAGGCTTAAAGTTCAGGGTGGTTGATTTTCCAGATTTGAGTTTAAGTGTGCTTGGGCTTGGTAGAAGATGTGTGGGCGTGTCTTCTTTTGAGGGTACCATTTTTGGGCTGGGTTTCCCTTTGGGCCTCCAATCAACAATCAGGCGAACCTTGCAGGTTGTGATGATCCAGACAATGCGCAAAAATGTGGCTCGGGGCCCCCCCAATTCCGGCTTGGCAAGTGACAGCTTGTGATTGCTGTCTATTTTGCTGGGGGTACTGTGCTGGGGAAGGAAAGAAAGAAAGAAAGAAAGAAAGAAAAAATGAAAGAAAGAAAGAACGAACGAAAGAAAGGACAAAGCACATAACAAGAGAAAGACAGAGACAAAGAAAAACACAAACTTGCAAACACACAAACAAAGAAACAGAAAAGCCAGCAAGGAAACAAGAAATCGAGCAGGCAAACAAGCAGACACACAAACGTACAAGCAAGCTGCCGAGCAAGGAAGCAAGCAAGAAAGCGAGCGAGCAAACAAGCGAGCAAACGAGCAAACAAACGCGAGCAAACATGCAAGCAAGCAAACACAAGCACCGACCAAGCACACAAGCAAATATGCAACCCAGCAAGCGCACAATCAAGCAAGCAAACACACAAACAGAGAAACGCAACGAACAAGCAACCGAGCTAACAAGACAGCAATCAAGCAAACAAAGAAACAAACACACAAGCGAGTAGAACATACAAAAGAAATACTAAAGCAAGCAAACAAGCATTCAACACAGTCAAACAAACAGACACGCCCACCAAGCAAGCAAGCGAGCAAACACAAATGCAAACAAGAAAGCAGTCAAAGAAAGACAATCCCACAAACCAATACGCACACTCACCTAGCAATCACGCAATCAAGCAAACAATGAACCCAACAAAGAAACAAGCAAGCAAGCTTCAATCAAACAAGCAAGCAAACCAACAACCACACACACCAAGCAAACAAGCAAACAAGCAAACAAGAGAGCAAGCAAGCCCATCAAACAAAGACAAGCAAAGCACACAAGTAACCACACAATTGAACAACCAAGCAACCAAGCAAACAAAGCAAGCAGACAAGCAGACAAGCAAGCGAACAAACGATCAATCAAACAAGTGTGAGCAAGCAAGCAAACGCGAAAGCAATCACACCAACCAAGCAAGCAAACACACAATCAAATCACAAAAGACGCAAGCACGCAACCGAGCAAGCAAGCAAAGCAAACAAGGGAGGAAGTGAGCAAACGCACAATAAAACACACCAACCAGCAAATAAGCAAGCCAGCAAGCAAGCGAGCAAGCACACAAACAATACGGACACAGACATATACACACCAGGAAAACAAACAAAGCAAGCAAAGAAGCAACAAAAACGAACACGGATAACACACCAACCAAGCTAACAAGCAGTAGGCAAAAACACCAGCCCAACAAGCAAACAAGGAAGCAACCAACCAAGCACGAGCAAACACGGGCAAACGCACCCACAACCACACGAACCAAGCAAATAAACCACCCAGCAAGCAAACAACCAGCCCAGCAAACCACGAGCAAACGCGCAAATACCACACCAACCATCGCTCACGTGTCCGCGGGCCGAGGCTGGGCCGCCGGCCGTGGCCGTGCCGGCCGTGCCTGCCGGGCCGCCGGGCGCCGCGCCGGCGGGCCCAGCTCAGCTACCAATAGGAGGTGTGGGTTTTTTGAGGCCTACCCTGGCCCCAAGGGAAGCCACTTGCCGTCGTTTTGAGGGTTGGCTGAAAGGGAAACCAGAAGGAAAACACGAAAGAAATGCCAAAGAAACCACCCCATCAGCGCCTGTCAAAACTTGATCCAGCGGTTTTGCAAGTCCCCCCCATTTTATTATATTTTTATTTTTTTAAATCTCCCCTCCTCTTCTCTCCGCGTTCGCCCATGTGCTTCCCTATTGTCCCTTGTTGCGTGTTGAGACCATCCCCACCCCTACATAAACCAACCCTAAACCAACCCTTTGCCAGCTCTAAAGCAACCCTAAACCAATCCTAAAGCAACCTACTAATTCAACCTTTTTACCAACCCGAAACCTAATTAACTGAAACTCACAAAGTTTTAACGGATCCGATGTTCAACCAATATGAAACCAAGCACGCCACAACACAGGGAGGAGGGGGGCGGGGCCTGCAAACCTGGAGCGTATACATTAAACCGTTATAGCTGCCACTAATAAACAATGATACAATTAACAACAAGGATAAAACAAATGTGCGTTTCTCAAAATAGGGGACCCCTTTTGAAACGGCTCTAAAGGGAAACCAAAAGGAAGCCCCAAGGTGCCCAATTTTGAGAAGCACCCAGCACCCGTATAGTTGATTTGTATGCTCACAGTACGCATTGATTTTCTTCCTGATGTGATCAGGAATTCGCAAGCAGTCTGTGCCACCATCTTGGTAGGACGGAGAGAGTCTACTGAGAGCCTATGTTGTGAGATTCGGATAGATTGGGTCCAGGAGGAATCATTGAGTGGTTCGTAATCCACCGCTCAACCCCCATTTGACGCCCTTATAGCTAGGGTTACTAAGCGTTTAGCTCACTCTCGGGCCGCGTAAGTGCGTGGGTTTGATAGAGTGGCGATCCAGCGCATCATGATAATTTCAACAAGCCAGAAGAATGCTTGCCATGCGGAGGCTCATGACCATCCCCCTCCCACACCCTAGCTGGTGCTTCTTTCGAGAAGACGTTTTCATACGTTTTCTATTTCTGCGATTCCCTCTACTCCTTTGGTTTTTCCCGGCTGCAATCCTGTTGCCTCTGTGCGGGAAAGACACAGATGGCTGTGGGTCAAAATTAAACCACCATGGGACCACAGGTTTACTCCATGTTGCCATTTACCAGGGTTCCCATTTTGGGTGCATATGTTTGACCCGCTGCCAGATGGAGAAACCGGCGCGCAACAAATTCGGCATTTTGTGAAAAAAACGGCGCACGTAAAGGCCGAGGTCTTCGCGCCGCCTCAAGCGATGAAAGGTAGGGTGATCCGATTGAGCTCATCGCGCGCGATGATGCAACCCTCGTTTGCTCCCGCCACTGTGAGACAAACGAAGCTGATGTTCAGTCCGGAAAGTGTGATGATGTGATCTGTCATGGTGGTGTGACGTAGTGCGGCTTCTGCTGCTGTTGCTGTTCCCAAGCAAGTGCCGGAGTACGCGCAACACCTGTTCACCGCAGTAGGTCTTCGCGGTACCTGGCGCAGGACACACCGCTTGATCTCTTTTGGTGTGAAGCTCCTTTTCTCTACACTTGCGAAAAGTGAGTCGCAATTATTACCATCCCGTTTAATATATGGCTGTGGGTCACAACCAATGCACCACCCATTCTAGTCTATTTTAGTGGGGATTGGGATGTTCACTGGGGGGTACGGGATTTTGACCCATGGCCATATGGCCCAACTTGCCTCATCCCTTTGAAACTCTCGAGTCGCATAACCCGGTCTCCAAGGATTTGCGTGCCCTCGCAACCGGCCTACGGCGGTCTTGCGGCGGGCATTCCGCCGCCCGGCGGAATTCCGCCGCCGGGAGGTGTTCCGCCGGGCGCTACGTGCAGGCCTCAGGCGCAGCAAGCGTTGAGTGGGTATGCAAACCTTGGTGGCTCCCAGCCATCCGGTTCCTTAACTTTTTAGCCTTTCCCAGAAACGCTGGCCATGAACTTTAATTAGGAACCACCTCCTGGTTGGTGGACATACTCCTGGAATCACACCCATATTGCCACCGTGTAAAGATTATAGTAACCACCCTCTGAGCCTCGTTTCTCTTGGGTCTTGGTGGTTCAGAGGGGAGGGGGGACTGCCTCTTGCGTCAGTTTGCTTCACAATCGTTGGCGCTGGTTGCAGTTTGCGGTTGATCATAGTGCCAACACTTTTTCCAAAACGCCAAAGCAAAAGCAGGCGCTTCTGCTGAAAGTGGGGGTGTTGGGGAGTACCCATTTGGCTTCGGCACGTGCAATTGATGCCAGTCGCTCAAAGTCGTTGCTCCATTTCGTTGTGCACAGTTCATCAATTCCCAAAGCTCACGTTTCAACTTGGCTTCGATTTACGGACGGACCGGACTGGCAATCTTTTCTCATTTGAGTTGCAGTTGCCTCTTTTGGCACCTCTTTTCCACGTTGTGTTTTGTGTTTTCTCCTTTTTTCATGTTTTTTTTCCTCTGGACAAACGAGCCCCGGGCCCGAAAACCGAGGCCCGGGCTCCCGGCGATTCGGCCGGGGGGCTCCTGGGCCCCACCGGCCCCGGCGGCGCCAGCGCATGCGCCGGCGGTGCCTGGGGTTGCGCCCGGGCAGGCAAGCGCTGAGTTGATTTCGTAGGGTGGGTCTTATGGGAAGAACCCCAACATGTGGAAGAATTCCCTTTGATGGCTCCCAGCCATTCGGTTCCTTAGCCTTTTAGCTTTTTAGTGGTGAGTGGTAGTTTCCATTTAACCCACTAAAAGTTAAACTTTTAGCGGGGGATCTGAGGGCAGCTTAGTTTAAAGCCACCCAACCCCCCCAACATACGTAGATTGCTTCCTGCTAACCCACCCAAGGAGTCTGCCAGTTTCGAAAGGGTTCATATGGTGTTAGGAACTCCAAAATGGTTGTTGTGTCTTTGGGATTTAATTTCAAGCCACCCAACAAAGCGGGGTCCATTTGCGAAAAGCCTGGGTACTGTAATTGATATGGAGTCAAAGGGAAACCAAGAGGAAACCATCCTGTTGGACGGCAAGACGGATCGTTTACCATTCGGGTCTTGTTTGGACACTGTTGCACAAGTAAGCCAGCCTCTTTCAAACAAAACCTATTGCAATTTCCTATGGCGAAGATTGAGGCTCCCCGCCCCTTCTGTGCCTTGCCTTCGAGGGTGAGTGAGGTCCAAGAGGAAGGAAACTTGAGGAGCACCGGCCTTGGGGTCAACGGCCGTTCCAACTAGACCAGCTGACCAGTTCCTAGACTGCTCAAAAGATCTTCGAGGAGACTGGTATTGTTGCAGCAGTTTGTTCAGCTCTGATTTCCAGCAATGTTGACCACATAGTAATCAACCCCATCCGATTCTTTGTGAAATGTGGGGAATCAGACCACTTTTGGAGGGGAACACCCCCACCCCCCCCACCCCCAATTTTCATACAGTGATTGGTTGATTCATATGAGGTCCTATCTCTCCGCTTCGTTTCCGTGATGTTTTGAGGGAATAAAAAGGGAACAGCCTGTTCCAGTGTGACCGACGCACCCAAAAAGCCGAAGCAAGCCCCGCCTTCGGAGCGATCCAGGCCCCGACCATCACGCCGGAAGCCATGGCCCAGTTGCAGGACGCCGGACGAAAGTGGCTGGGATGTGTCGCGGTTTTTTCCTCGTGCTGGCCAGAAGTATTGAAAAGACGGCATTGTGTGTGTGTGTGTGTGTGTGTGTGTGTCGTGGTGTGTGTGTGTGTGTTCGTGTGTTTGTGAGGGTACTTGTGCTCTTTGTGGGTGTTTGAAAGGAAACCAAAGGGACACCACACATTTTGCAGGCTCCACCAGTTAGAGACAAACCCTCTTTTGCTTGGATATGTTTGCCTCTTTGTGAGAAGCTAGATGCCAGATCTATCACTACTGGACATATTTTCTCATTTTTCCCATTGGACTTGAGCAAATGGAGGAAACATTGGTCTTCCTTCTTTTTGTTGTTTCATCAAAAGAAGACGCGCAGCTGGCCCATGAGCCAACTGAGCCAACAGAGCCAGGCGCAGATACACCAAATGGGCCTCGGCGCTTCCGGCCAAGCGCTCCAGAGCAACGGAGAGGCGCTCCGGTGTGTCGTCGTTGATAGAGTTGGTAAGCCCATTTTTGGGTTGGTTTCAAGCCAGGTCCCCCGCTAGGTGCCGTTTTTAACTTAACCCATGTTTGGTTGAGGGGGTTTCCCTACCAAAGTAGACAAAAAAGAACAAACTTGGTACGCTTATTCTATCCTCTCTGGAGGAGCTAGCAATAAAAACCAATTGAACAAAAACATCGGTTTGGGAAAAACAACGGTTCTTACACAGGTTGAGGCTTCCTTGCTTCATCCTGCACAGTTGACCTTCCTCACTTGCAACTGACCTTCAAGAGGACATTCGCTTTCAGGTACCCTCCCACCCCACGATGCTATGTTTGTGGGAGGAAGCGTAAGTGGATTCTGAATTGCGCAGATGCGTTTTTTGTGGATGACCGACAGTTTGAGAGCCTTCAGATCATTTGGGCCAATTTGTCTCACGTCCATGGGCTGGACATGAGCTGAATGATTAGTCACCCAAGATATTTCCAGCTATCCTATGGTTGCTGGCCACTGGCTATCTTAGCCCATACCAGAAATGGAGTGAGTTGCAGGCGCCTGACTGCCCAGCCATCCCCCTTAGCCTTTTTAGCTGTTTAGTGTTTAGCGGCAGTTTCCATTTAACCCACTAAAAGTTAGTCACGTCTAGCGGGGGATCTGGGGGCAGCCCGGTCTGAAGTTACTTTCTCGCGTTTTGTTTGAAAGATATCAATCCCTGGGGCCCGGGCCTGAGAGAGATGGGGGATGAGCTTGGGTCAACACTCGCTGTAGCCGATGACCTGGCACAGGGGAACTCACCAATTGTTTTTTCCAACAGACCACCCGAAAACTCACAAATGGCGGCTAGGAAGCTTTAGTAGGGAAGCCACCTCAAAAGTGGTAAGTGGACACAAATCCGCACCTAAATTTGATGTCCATCAAAGCTTCCTTTCTTCAAATGCATGCCCAAATGGCCATGGTTCAAAACCAATGGTACCATTCTGGAGTACGTGAATTCACCACCCATTTTTGTTTTTTTTTTTGGTGCTTGGATTGGGATGTTCACTGGATTTTGGTACGATTTGGCTTTTGGCCCATGGCCAAATGTCCGTCTCTCTCGGTGCAGGTGGTCTCCCCCACTGCCTCAGCTCCAGAGAATCCCAAGGCGCGACCGCGCGCGCACTGGCGCACGGGCGACGGAGCGGTCGTCGGTTTTCAGCGGTCCCTTTTGTTTGGTGGCTCCCAGCCATCCGGTTCCTTAGCTTTTTAGATCCTTTTAGTGTTTAGTGGTAGTTTCCATTTAGTTTGAGATCCTTTTAGTGTTTAGTGGTATTTTCCATTTAATTTTAGATCCTTTTAGTGTTTAGTGGTATTTTCCATTTAATTTCAGATCCTTTTAGTGTTTAGTGGTAGGTTTTCCGAATTTAGCCCACTAAAAGTTAGCCACTTTTAGCGGGGGATCTGAGGGCAGCCCAGCTCCGTGGTCCTTCACTTGGGGTGGTTCCACACGACACGAACAGCAAGATGACTCAGAGAACCGCTAGGTCAACCGGGCCCTTTTACCCTGTTTTGGGGGGAGGGTTCTCCTACTACCATACCTACAGAAAAACGGGTGCCCTTGTTCCAGCCTCTCTACTGGAGGACCTAGACCAGCCAACAGCGGACAAGCAGCCTACTCCCACCCAAGAAACCACCAACCAATCAGCCAGCCAGCCAGCCAGCCCAACCCACCTATCGGACCCAATCCAACTTGCCCCACACACAAACACGTCGACGAGATGATACCATGGCATCGGCTTTTGCGCCCGCCGGCTAGATGTCGTTGCACCCTGAAGATGTAGCTCTCGCAACTTATTCTAGGCCTTGCAATTCACGCTCCCCAAAGGATATTCCAATAAACACGACGAATTTTGTTTGTTCCAGGCCAATCTGCAGAGTAAGCAAGCCATTTCTGGGATTTCACTGCAGAATCAACCGTTTGTATGGATTCCAAGTTGATTTGCACCATTTCCCGGACGAATCTCTTCCCCCTTTTATTTTTTTGCTTTTTGGGGTTCCCTTTGTTTTCCACAAACCAGGCAAACAAAAACAAAAACATATATTTTTTGCTGGGGTCCTAATTCCAGCAGCAAGTTTCTCGGGGACTTCCCACTTGGCCGCCGATTTCGCCTCCGATTTCGCCTCCGGTTTCGCCTCGAAATTCCGGGCGCCAGGCCCCACCCAGTACGCCCATGAACGCGCAAGAGGTGCCGCCGGTGGACCTCTCAGCGGCCATGGATCCCAGCAAGGCGAAGCAACCGCGAGCCATGGCTTCTTCATTTGGGCGTGGGTCAATTTTTTCAGCCACCAGGAATAGGACGGGTTTAGTGTTGGGTTCCATTTATCAGGGCACGCCATTTTGGGTTACCCTATTTTTGACCCACGGTTTTTTGTTGACCGGTTGAATGTTGAACTAGGATCATTCTTTTGACTGTGTAGGGGTTATCAAAGTCAGCAAGGGTTTTCAGATTTATGATTTTGATTGGTGTTTAGGGGTTGTCAAGGTCAGCACTTGGAGGTGAATCCTGTTAACCTACCACTTGGGTCATGAGTTTGACGGTTTGTAGGGGTTATCAAAGTCAGCAAGGGTTTTCAGATTTATGATTTTGATTGGTTTTTAGGGGTTGTCAAGGTCAGCACTTGGAGGTGAATCCTGTTAACCTACCACTTGGGTCATGAGTTTGACGGTTTGTAGGGGTTATCAAAGTCAGCAAGGGTTTTCAGAATTATGATTTTGATTGGTTTAGGGGTTGTCAAGGTCAGCACTTGGAGGTGAATCCTGTTAACCTACCACTTGGGTCATGAGTTTGACTGTTTGTAGGGGTTATCAAAGTCAGCAAGGGTTTTCAGATTTATGATTTTGATTGATTTTTAGGGGTTGTCAAGGTCAGCACTTGGAGGTGAATCCTGTTAACCTACCACTTGGGTCATGAGTTTGACGGTTTGTAGGGGTTATCAAAGTCAGCAAGGGTTTTCAGAATTATGATTTTGATTGGTTTTTTAGGGGTTGTCAAGGTCAGCACTTGGAGGTGAATCCTGTTAACCTACCACTTGGGTCATGAGTTTGACGGTTTGTAGGGGTTATCAAAGTCAGCAAGGGTTTTCAGATTTATGATTTTGATTGGTTTTTAGGGGTTGTCAAGGTCAGCACTTGGAGGTGAATCCTGTTAACCTACCACTTGGGTCATGAGTTTGACGGTTTGTAGGGGTTATCAAAGTCAGCAAGGGTTTTCATATTTATGATTTTGATTGGTTTTTAGGGGTTGTCAAGGTCAGCACTTGGAGGTGAATCCTGTTAACCTACCACTTGGGTCATGAGTTTGACGGTTTGTAGGGGTTATCAAAGTCAGCAAGGGTTTTCAGATTTATGATTTTGATTGGTTTTTAGGGGTTGTCAAGGTCAGCACTTGGAGGTGAATCCTGTTAACCTACCACTTGGGTCATGAGTTTGACGGTTTGTAGGGGTTATCAAAGTCAGCAAGGGTTTTCAGATTTATGATTTTGATTGGTTTTTAGGGGTTGTCAAGGTCAGCACTTGGAGGTGAATCCTGTTAACCTACCACTTGGGTCATGAGTTTGACGGTTTGTAGGGGTTATCAAAGTCAGCAAGGGTTTTCAGATTTATGATTTTGATTGGTGTTTAGGGGTTGTCAAGGTCAGCACTTGGAGGTGAATCCTGTTAACCTACCACTTGGGTCATGAGTTTGACGGTTTGTAGGGGTTATCAAAGT
>CAUJNA010003313.1:530285-542785 GCA_963377175.1 Effrenium voratum
TGTGTGCAGCTTCTCCTGAAACCATTGCCAAAAAAGCAGGTACAAAACAGCTGTCAAAAAAATCGACCACCCTCCAATCCACCAAAATGGAACACTGAACAGAGTTGTTGCTTTTACAGTTTCACATTTTGTCTCCGGGCATTTCCTCAGATCATATTATTTATTCTTGTGGCGCTTGGGAAGCGCTCATGATTGCTCATGCTTTATTGCCTTGATTCACCCATGTGCAGCTCAGTAGTATTGAGAACTTGTCGGGACGGACTCGCACTTGACTACTCGTCAATTTGTCCGGAGTCGCCTACCCTAGAAGGTCTCACTTCTGAAATTGCGGAATCTATCCACTCATTTAGCCCCTTTGTAAGACTAATTGCTCTATATCCACATGTTGCTTAAATATGATATGACCTTCAGGACACGACTTTGGAACCCTTGAACTGTGATTTCTACAAAATGGTTTGCCCTCCTATCCTTTTTGGGGTGTCCTTCATTTCCCCAAACAAGCAAACAAATCAAGCAAGTAACTGTTTGTAGGGCAAACGGCATTGGGGTTTTGGGAGATCCCAGCATTCAAGTCGGCTTTCCTCCATCCCAAGTGGATTTTGTCCATCCATAGCAAATTTCGCACGGCACCGTGTTAGCGTCCTGTAGTTCAAAAGGGACTGTTTGACTTTCGATGTAGGGGGGGGTGCCCCAGAAGGAAAGTGTTTCGTCTTCCAACCCCGCTTTATGTCGAACTAGTTCAACCAGGGGCTGTAAACATAGTCTTTCTGCAAAACCTTTTGAAGGAGTTCAAAGGTAAGTATATTCACAGGGTAGCCGCTGCCCTTTTTTTTTTCTTCTTCGGAAGGGTTCCCCTTTACAGTCGACCAACCAAAAAAAGAAGGCCTTTTATTCCGCATGGTTGCTGGGCATCTGAGTATGGTTACTGAGAATATGCTCTTTTTTCATTTCTGTTTAAAAAGGAATTTATAACTACGCGAAAAGTATGTTCTCACGGGGAACGACTTAAGCAAATGGAGGTATTATCTTGGTGGCTGCCAGCCATTCCCTTAGCTTTTTAGCCTTGTAGTGTTTAGTGGTAGTTTCCAATTCACCCACTAAAAGTTCTCAACTTTTAGCGGGGGATCTGAGGGCAGCCCAGTTGTATAGTTTAGTGCCCTTTACCCTTTTTTTGGGGTACTGGCGAACGAACACACACAGACAGATGCCAAGTATATCAATAATAGTACCTCCGGTCTTATATCATTTAAAAACAAACAAAAAACATGTCGTTTTGTTTCACAAACTTCCATGGCTCCAAAACTAGGTCCCCCAGTGGTGCCCTTTTACCCTTTCTTGGGGGAGGGTTCCCCCTCTAAAATCGACTACAGCAAAACAAATCGGGTACCAACTTATTCTAACCTCTCTACTGGAGGACCTAGTATAGTTGCCCAAGACTTCCATTTGTGTAAGAATACTTCTTCATTTTTCCTGTTGGTTTTAAAAGGAATCGATTACTACTGGAAATATGTACATTTTTTCCAGGGGGCGGAAAAGCAAATGGAAGCTTTGTTCCAATTAAGCAAGTTGTTGTTTGGTTCTCTTCATTTTTAGACGCTGCAAACAACAAACCTCTCTACTGGAGGACCTAGTATAGTGGCCCAAGAGATTGAATTGGAGGAAGGGCCCCGGGTGCCAACTTTCGACCGCTGCAGGTGGCCCCGGGTGCTGGCGTCTAGAGTCGCCGCGCGCAGCCTCAGCTCAGCCGTCGCGCAGGTCGTGCGCAAGGTCGCGCGGTCTGGGTGTCTGTTCATAGCTTGTTCGAAGCGGAGTTTTTGACTGCTGTTGGGTTGGATCTTTGGACTTAAACTTTGTAGTTGAAATCAAGGGGTTTGCCACCAAACCCCCCCCAAAAAATAAACTTTTTGCAGGGGGGGGTCAACAGCAACCAAGAGTTTGTCCGTCCAACGTATGATGTTCCGGTCATTCTAAGGCCATCTGAAAAAAATGAGGATCTTTGTTTGCAGACTTTAAGCCAAGAGACCTGTTTGGACACCTGGGCCTGTTTAGTTCCTTCCCTCTTCGGCTTCATCGGCTTCATCGGCTTTCACAAGGAGCTGAGGGCTGTGGTCAAAACCGTTTTGAAAAGGTTGAATAGGGAACCCACCTCAAAACGTGGTAGGACATGAATCCGCGGCTAAATTTTGATGATCAAAGAGTCCTCAAATTCAAATTCATGCCCAAATGGCCATGGTTCAAAACCGTTTTGGGACAATTACCGTTTTGGTTGGTAGGTGAATTCACCGCCCATTTGAGGCTTCCTACTTTAGTGGTTGGATTGGGATATTCACTCAAGGTACGATTTGGCTTTTGACCCATGGCCCCATGATTTTGGTTGCGAAGGTCAAGTGTAGTTTCCCCGATGTGCTGAGAAGCGTCTGAGGCAAGGCGCGCCACATCATGTTTATCCCAGTCGGCCCAGTTGCCACAAATCGGACATGCGGAAAAGCGCTTCTGGCGGTCAGATCCTGTGTGCCTTCCAAATGGCCAATTCTCATGGGGAGGTTTTCTGGTCTCACAGAAGTGCGAGTCCATTTGAAGCCTTTCGGTCTCCTTTGGTCCCCCCAAAAAGCGACAGACCTACATGGGGGTTCCCTTCGGCCCCCAAATGACAGTGGGTCACTTTTCCCATTGAGTGGTTGAAATATCATATTTTTCGTGGTGTTCCAACCAGTGAAATTGGTCATCCCACGGAAAGGACCTTTTGATCAACTCACATTGGCGTCACTCCAAAATCCAAACCTTGTCCTGGCCATGAAACAAATATCTCTCAGTCACTCGTTTACTAGCTTATCTAAGGGTGTGTCTGGTTTGAGGCTGACGCTAAAGAAAACCGCCCAGGTTGGGGGGTTCACGATTTTGAGTCTAACATGGAATCCTTTGGGCGTCCGAGGCACGGCCACAGGCCTTCCCGGCTCGATGCTTCGCCTGGGCCCCATTCGTCAGGTTGCTCAATCCGCGTGCCGAGGTGGGGCTCCCATAGGCAAGCCATAGGCAAGTAGGTATGGCTACCAGGTGTTACGTGAATCCAGTTATATCCAGTTACTACTAGTACCCAGTTGCCCAGTGGTGCCCTTTTTTCCTTGTTTTGGGGAAGGGTTCCCCTTTAAAGTCAACCAACCAAAAAGCGGAGGCCTTCTTTTTTTCTCGCATGGTTACTGGGCATCTAAGAGAAGGCAACCAGGTATGGCTACCGATCTAGGTTTTACTTGTTTCCCCTGGTACTACCTACTATAGTGGCTTGCACTGGAAGCATTGGGTATGTCAAAATTGGCCGCCTGAAAATGCCGCGCCGAAAACGGGCGGTGCCGAAACGGCAAGAGGGATTGGCCATTTTTGTGACAACCCGCCCCCCCCCCCCCTCTGGTTACTCATAACATGAGATGGAGAAGCTCCTTAGGTGTCCATTCATGACTCTGGCGCAGTAGGTTTCGGAAAAAACTCCCGACCGGATGTCACTCACCAAACTATTTGATTGCCGTTCGGGGGTGGTGGCCGTCAACTTTTCCAGCTTCCCCCCTTCACGAGGGCTATGGAGTCTGTGATTGAGTCAGGTTGTATTGCACGCCGGGACGAAGTGAGCTTTAGGTTCGTACTGGGGATATATGTACTGCAGAGGGTGAAACCTCCAAAAGTGAAGGCGGGCCTTTAAAACAAAGGACTCTCATTGTGCATTTGGCGGCTGTTGCGGGCATGAGCAGGTCTTGAAACGCAGGCCAGAAGAAGCCTAAAACGAGGGAGGCCCTTTTTCACGAACATTTGGTTTTGTGCATATTGACTCTTCGAATTATGATAGATAAGAAATGACCGGAGGACTACGGGAGCACAACAGGAAGACTGCGAGGAGACTACAGCAGACGACAGGAACACTACAGCCAGACCACTGGAAGACTAGGGGTTGCAGGACCAAAGCATCCAAAATCGAAGGCGAGTCTTTGAATCGGCAGCTCGAGTGCGTCGGCTGCTGGGATCCTGAGGCTGCGGCGGTCAAGCCCAAGATAGAGGTGTGGGTGCCATTTGTTGCAAGCTGACACGACCGTTGGGTTTTGAAGGGAAGCGAACAGGAAGCTCCCAGCATGTTGGGGCAATTTTGAGATTTTGAGACACCCCAACATGACATGCTGGCAAGAGTCCGCTGTTGATTTGGACAGGACGCGAGGGGGGTACAATCCAAATTACCCAGAAACTCCTCAGAGGCAATCCGACAAAAATAATAGTCCCTAGGTCATGTGCGTCTTGCCCAAGTGGTGTGAGCTTTTGCAAAGAAATATCCATGTTTTATTGCCACAATGATCCACATGTTGTTGTTTTATGACGATTCAGTTGCAGACTTGTCAGGACGTGTCGACTGGGGCAGACTTTATGCAAGTGTTGCACATAACGCGCGCCAATCCCCTTCCAGAGTCTGGTCATATGCGAGGCTTGGTGTAGACCAGTAGCTACTGTGCTTGAACCAAGCACAACGCGGAACTCCGTAAGTCCTTTGCAAAAGATGACACGCTTGGGTGAAGTATGCGTCAGCCTTTTCAGAACCCTGACATGGTATCCTGCAGGAGGTTGAAGCAAATATGGTCTGAATATGTCCGAACAAATATTTGAGGTGAGCTGCATACTGTGTTTCCCCAGTTCACGCTCAGCTATAGCATAATCTTCGAGCCAACAGGCCAACAGCACTTGCTTTTCCCCTCAAACAAACATATGAGTTTGCTTCTAAATGCGGGCACCTCCAACACGGTCGTCTTCCTTTTGGCTTCCCTAAAACGGACCAAACAGGCATTCCCCCCCAAAAATAGCAGCCACGTGCATCGCCATGTGCATCACAAAAGGGGCCAAGCGGCTCACGGCAGGATGGCACGCTGGAGGGTAGGTATGCCACGGCCCTGTTCATGGCGTCCTCCAGCAAGTTGGACAAGGCAGGTTTTTTTTGCTTCGACGCGCCGCGTGCGCACAGGTGGAAACAGGGGTCATTATTTTGACGGGTTCTGGGGGGTATCAAAGTCAGAAATGGGTTGGACTTGTTTCCCTTTAACGCACCACTGAGGGGGTGACTTTGACCATGGTAAAATAGCCACGTCCTCAAAACCGATTCGGGTAGATGACTCGGTTAGTAAGGGACAATCCCCTTGCCATAAATAGCTGCGGAAATCCGCCTTCTTAATTCTTGAAGCATGGTTCTGGGTCGACCATTTTAGTACTGGGTTTTGATTATGACTCACAGGAGGAAAGTATTGAGGTTGATCGAAAGGTGCTTTACATGGGATGACCAGGGAAGCCACACAAAGACAGATTGACTTTCACTAAATGGGACGAGTTACTGGTCAAAGCTGGGGGCCCCAATGGGAATATTGAGCAAGCCGCAAATATATATATATATATATACATATGTTTTGCCAAAATTCCCATGAGATTCCCAGTTCCCAATAGCAATTACTGGTGGGCGGGTGGCACTGCTGGTCCTGAGCGGGCTCCAGTGTCGCCTCGTTTGTGTTGCTTGCGAGGTGCTGCGTGTTTTGGAGCTCGCGATCTACTGTTGCTGGGTTTTTGTTGGTTCCCCGGCTCTGTTTGGTTTTTAGCCCAGTCGCTGATTGCCCGTGGATAGGTCCGTATGGCGCCGAATGGCATCCATAGCCCAGCACGGCGATCTTCACGATTGCAGCGAGGGATTCCACGGCGAGCGAAACCCTCGCGGTTTTTGGGCTTTGGGGGGCTAACTCCAAAAATCCGAAAATCCCACCTATTGAGGGCCTATTGAACACCCTCCCATCATTCGAGTGAGGGCATTGCAAGTAACTTGGTGGCTCCCAGCCATCCCCTTGGCTTTTTCGCTTTTTTTTAGCCTTTTAGTGTTTAGTGGGGATTTGCATTTGACCCACTAAAAGTTAAGCTTTTAGCGGGGGATCTGCGGACAGCCCAGGTAATAGAGGTGCCGTTTGATCTTTTTCTTGGATTCCCATGAGGCGGCTGGCTGCATACAACTCTAGCTCCACTAGCCAGCTTCACTAGCCTCATTTGTCTGACGTGGGGAAGAACCACCCAGTTGGCGACATTCAAGCACAAGCATGGACTCATTTGGATGGGCCGAGTTTGGTAAATAAGTCAAAGGTGTACCCAGAAAGAAGGCCACAATCAGGACCGACACAGGATTTGTTGTTTTTGCCCTGTAAATGCCGCAGCAACTGGAAATTCACTTCAAATGGCCCCAAAAGGTGATGCTTAACCCCGGGGGACAAATATGGACCCCCCCAACACGAGTCCAAACATCTGCAAATTCCACAACAATTCCCACAAACAAATTCTGATGTTCCTCGCCATTGCACAACCCGAGAGATTCGAATCGTCCATTCTGTGTAGATGATTTATCCCAGCATTCATAAGCTTTCTCAAGCTTCCCTTTTTGGCTGGCATTGAAGCAGCCGTTTTAGGAACACCCATCCCAGCCTTCCATGTAGAAACGCTTCTGAAGTCTCGAAAGGCCTTCTGGGAGATGCAGAAGCAATCTCTTCTTTCATGATTGTTTCAAGGGAGAAATAGACTGGCTCTACGTGATTCTGCATTTCAATTTAGAGAAGGTGATCTTGGATTTCATGTTTCAAGGGACAAATAGAGACGGACCCGCGACCAGTTCTTTGCATTGAATTCTTAGCAATTGGACTTGAGTTCCCTTCGGGTGTCTTGCGCCATTTGCGACTTGCGCGATGGCCTTTGGCAGGTGTATACAGATTTGACTGCGCTCCGGACCATGATGCAGGAGTCGCAGGAGTGAGCCGGCCTGGAGTCAGATTCGCAGGGGCTCAGAGGAGCAGCTCCAAGTTGCGTATATATTTGTGTATAGCTATTTTGTGTGTGTGTCTTTGTTTGGGCTGTGTTTTTTGGGCACCGGGGTGCCCGTTTTGTGGGTCCGTTGCAAGGGAAAGCAACAGGAAATCCACCAACTTTGGAGGTCCCCCTTTGTTGACGTGTACCCAGCTGGCGGCTGGCGGTGGGTGGCGTGCACTTTTCAGGAGTTCAAGCTGGTGATCGAGACTCCGGGCATTCAGCCCGAGAGCAAGGCTGTTGGGAGTTGTTATCTGGCGAGTTAGCCTGTTTTGCCGAATAATACTGTGGATGGACGATATGCTGCATCACCTAAGAAACCCTGGAATGAATGATTCCCCTATAAATAGCAGCGCACAATGGCTTCCCATGGTTTCAACCTGGTGCAGGATTTCGTCCATCCGCAGTATGTTGTTCCCTGAGCATTCGTTTGAAGCATATCCTAAAGCTAGCTTTAATGAACTTCACAGAGCTCGGATTTCTGGAAATGTGCTTCTAGGTCCCCCAGTAGTGCCCTTTCTCTTCCCTGTTTTTGGTGCAGGGTTCCCCTACTAAATTAGACGTCCTGAAACAAACATCGGGTACCAACTCATTCTAACCTCGCAAAGCTGGAGGCCCTAGGCTTAGAACCAAAGCATATGGCTGTGGTTGTCAAAACCAATGGGATCCCATTTTGGGGGATAGGTGAATTCACCACCCATTTGAGGCTTCCTATTTGAGTGGTTGGATTGAATCGGATGTTCACTGGATTTTGGGTACGATTTGGCTTTTGTCCCATGGCCTATATGTTTCGTTGGCGCAAAGCGCGCGCTTGCGACCAGGTGATGGTCTTCGAAGCGGTCTGCAGCAAAGGCGGCATCGATGGCGCCGTGGTGAACTTCATGAAGGCTGCGATATGTGTGTGCCTTTCTTTTGTGTATATATATATATATATATATATGTATGTATATATATATATATATATATATGAGATAACATGTTCTGTTTTTAGTTTTGAGATATCCTTTTTCTTTTTTCTTCTTTTTTTTGGATAACCTGTTCAGGTTGGTTTTTTTCAGGGACGCCGAAAGGAGAGCCCCAATAAAAGGGGAGGTCCGCCCCCGATTTTAGCACAAGCTGTATCCATTTTTCTGGTGGTTTGTGGTTTGGTGGTTTGGGGTTATTTGAACCACTTCTTGAGGCTGGGCAACCAGGATCGAGCTTTTGCCTGGGACCCTCAACACATCAGCTAGGTGGGGATTCAAGTCCAGCAACCAACCCTTGAGGCTCTCTATCAAAACAATCATGGCGAGATGAGCAACGATGCCATATTTGCTGTCATCTGCAGGGGATGACATGGGGGCAAGCGAGCAAAAACGAGATACCCTTGAATTGTGCTTACTCACCAACACACCTCTACTCTTGATGTGTTTTGGCCCTGAGTTGCCGGCAATACTAAAATCAGCCCGCTATGTGGTGAGTCACCAAACATCCAGTGTGATTGGGGAGCGAAATTACTATTGACTTTGGCTCATATCATGGACCACTCCGGTGGGGGCCCTCTCCTTTTTTTTCGGGCTGTATGGGGTTAACTAGGGGAAGGCTCCCCCCATCGCCCCCCCCTTCGAGATCCATGACAATCTTTCCTCTTGCGGTTTATCATTCGTATGAGCCCGCTGGTTCCATGTGGCTGTGTTGAAACGTCCAGCTTCAAAGCGTTGTTGTTGTTGTTGTTGTTCTCAGGGTTCCACTTTTTGATTACCCCAGGGTGGTTCATGACCCTCAAAGGGGTTCTGCACCCCTGGGTTTAAGTCTATCTTGGGTAGTCAAAAAGTGGAACCCGGGTTGTTCTGTCGGTCCACTTCAATACAGCCTCCCTGCAGCCTGGGCTTTGTCGTCAAAGCAAACCCCTTAGCCCAGCGCTTGCCAGGTCCTGGTAGAGAACAAGCGCGCCCATTTGCTCTCGCGCATGATTGACATCTTTGAGGCGCAGAGCCCACACGCAGAAGGATCATGGCTCGTCATATGTGCGTCCGTGTTTTTATATATATATATATGGTACAGCGTTGCCAGCCCCCCCCCCCACCAATGGTCATGGGTCAGGCAAGTCCCCCCCCCCCCTGTGGTTGTGGTCCTGTGGTTGGGTTGTGGTGGTTTAGGGTTGGTTTCGAATTGGTTTAGGGTATATTTAGGGTGTATTTAGGGTTAGTTTAGGGTTGGTTTAGGGCTGGTTTATGTTGATTTAGGGTTGGTTTAGGGTTGGTTCAGGGTTGGTTTAGGGTTGGTTTAGGGTTGGTTTAGGGTTAGTTTAGGGTTGGTTTAGGGTTGGCTTAGGTTTAGGGTTTATTGTTTAGGGATTGGTTTAGGGTGCATTTGGGGTTAGTTTAGGGTTGATTTAGGGTTAGTTTAGGGTTGGTTTATGGTTGGTTGCGGGTTGGCTTGTCCTGGGGGTGGGGGTGTCGGGGTGTCGGGGTGCGAGTTCAGGGGGTCGGGGTGGGGGTGGGACCGTAGGTGACAGGATCCGGGGGCTCGGGGTCTCGGGCCGGGCGGGGGGGGGGGTCCTGGGGGACCCATACCATATGGGGGGGGGGGGGGGGGGGGGGGGGTAGCAACACGGGACACGGGACCATATATATATATATATATAGGTGTATATATATATAGGTGTATATATATATAGGTGTATATATATATATACATATATATATATATATATGTGTTTTAAGAGCACCCTTTTACGGGGTTGGTTTGATCCCCTGTTTTGACACAGACCCAGCGACATGCATTTACTTGTAGCTGCTTTGTCACTTTCTTTCATGATGCCTTGTGACCTTTGGTTTTGAGATGGAAGATACCCGTGACTATGATTATTAGGCACCCGTAAGTTGAACGAGGCACTTGCAAGGGTATGGCGAGATCCCTAATTTAGAGCAATTGACTTCGCTCGGAAATTGCAAATCCTGTCACTTGCAAATCCTGCCGCCAGAACTTTTACCGCGCTGAGAAAGGCCTGCTGCTCTGCAAGGCTTGGGAGATTGAAGTATCGACTGGCACGCCGATTTGCCATTCTATGCGGGTTGCCTAGCCGCCTCCAAAAGGCGAGTTGTTTTGTTTGTTTGATGAAAACTCGGGGTTTTATAAGAATGTTTATGGCCAAGTTTCTGCAGGGCGGACTTTTCGCTATTTTCTTAATGTTTGGAATTGCGCGCTCAGGTCGAGCTGTGTTGAGCAGAAACGCGTGCATGTGGACAAACGACGTGTCTTCGTGAGCCGCTGGAATATTGCTGCAGCCGTTGTGGGCAAGAAAACAAAGTATTATAATCACATGACCTGCTTGAAAGGCCACCTTTGCTGCCAGCCCACCTCTTGTCGTTCAGCCCTCCGTCCGCGGATTGTTGTCACGGACTCCAGTGTTTTAGCACATGGGGTCGGCGAATCTTTGTGGTGACGGGGTGCAAGCATGCCGCGGATTCTCCGCGGACTTCTCTTACGTGGGGTTTCCCCTTGACATAAACATCCCCGGAGAATGAGTCCCCAAGAAAATCCCTGGTGTGCTTGGACTTACTTTTTGCAGCGGCCTATATCAATTATCCCCCCCCGGCCCTTCCCCACAGAAATCCCCGGTGTTATTCTCTAAAATGAAAAGAACCCCCCCCCCGCTCGTACTAGACGCCTTTAGTGTGTGGGGCTGCTTTGCTTGACTCGTTCCTTTTCGTGAGGCAATTTGGCTACAGTGACCTTGTTTCCTTGGAAATAAGAAAGTGCAACAGACTAGGGCCCTCTTCGTTTTGGCTGCATCTCATCATGCTACTGCCTTTCAAACCCACCAGGCCCCCTTCCCCATTTTGTTGTGCACAGAAAAAAAGAACACTCCGAGCTTGCGCAGAAGCGTTCGGGCCAAAAGAACCTTTTTTTACTTTAGCTGAATATTTTTTTTGGTGTTTGTTTTTTCAAAGAGAGAGACACCAAAATAGAACCCCGGGCTTTAAATCAAAACCTTGATTTAAAGGAATATGTGGCTTTGTATTAAAGGCAAAGCTAGAACAATTGAGTTTTTTCCATCAGCCAAGGTTTGCCCTTGCGATGGGATCCCAAGCCTGTGGAAGGCATTCCAGCCTGAGGTGACGTCCGCTGAGACCCTGACAGACACTCAGAAGAAGCAGGCGCGCACAGGCAATGTAAGGTTTTGGATTACGTCTAATAAACCCGCATTCTTCGATTTGGTTCCTGACCAGTATTGATTCTGTTTACCTACAGATTCATTTTGTTTAAACAGCTGGGCATGTGGCTGTGGCTGCAAAATGGGTTTGCCTTCTTTTGAGGACGAGTACCCCTTTTTGGAAGGAAACCAACCATGTTAGGGTTCTTTTCTATTTTGAGACAAACCCAAATTCAGCACCGGGATGTAGGCTGTTTTTCTACCAACGTTGGGGCTCAGCCTGGCTCTTTGGGCAGGTGGAGGCAGCCATGCAGAAGAGAGCGGAGGGTCTGGCGCCCAGCGTGCAGTTCAGTGAGTTCTCCATGCTGGTCTTGGACGTTCTGGAAGCCTAGGTCCCCCAGCTAGGTGCCCTTTCTCACCAACTTTTCGGTTGGGAGGGTTCCCCTACTAAAATAAACTACAGAAAAAAGGGTACCCTTATTCAAACCTTTCTGCTGGAGGACCTAGAAACAGATGGCTCTTCCATTCCTGCAATTGGTGATCGCCCTTCTGCTCAGGAGAAGAGCAATGTAGATTTCAGGGATCCGCTTGTTGCCGCAAGAAAAGCAGCAACGCCTAGGGAAAGGCTTTCAGGGCCAAACGGATCCTTCATTCTTTCCAGGGATTCCTGGTTTTCCCCCGGTAACAGCCGCCACTTACCCTAGGACCTAGACCATTTATATTGTGTGTGTTTTGTTTTTGTTTTTTTCCGAGTATCAGCCCTCCGCCTCCGCATTGCTATGTCCATTGCTAAGCGCACCTCCCTCATTGCAACATTCAACCTTTCACAGCTAGTTGAAGGTGTTGCTAGCTTCAGCGAGATCATCTAGTTGCAAGCACATGGTGCATAGATCTTTGCTTTTATTTCCTGCATAGGATTTGGCTGGATAAGATCATTTGCATCCACTTCTTGGGGAGTTTGGTGTTGCCCTTTTCGCGGCAAACCGGCGGCTGCGTTGGTGCCATCTCGGTGTGCTGCATCGATCCCAGGCTCAAAGCTGATCATGGAGTACAACACCAACCCCGCCATGTCGGGGGAACCCGGTGCAGCTGGTGGACCAAAACAAACACATGCGAGATGGATGTGTTTGTACCGCTTGGCGGATGCACCTCCAAGAAATAGGGTTCACAGTATGATTCAAAAAAAAAACATGCGAGATGTGTTTGTACCGGTTGGGGCAGATGAAGTTTATTGGAAAAAATAGGCGAGAATCTCCAAGAAATGTGGTGAATCAGTGTGAATCATCTGGACTTGCGAGTGCGAGGCTTGGTGGGCTGATGGTCAAGATGGGCGAGGCTGGTGCGTTCCAGTTCCAGAGCAAACTGGCTGGGAGTGGAAACGCATACAGGGCCCTTTGCGTCATTGCTCCAAGTACCAAGTTGAACCTGAAGAGGCGCAACTTCTCCGTGGGAATACCCCTGTATGCGAGCTTGCCATGGCGGATTCAGTTTTAACAGCTTTCGGAAGTGA
>CAUJNA010003313.1:547785-566720 GCA_963377175.1 Effrenium voratum
CAAAATCGTGGGGGGGGGGAGGGAAGGGGACGGGGTTGCTTCCTATACCCGTAATGGTGGGGGGGGGAGGGGTTTCCCCAGAAATGGGCTGCTTTCCCTCCAAACCGTTCCCCTCGAAATCCAAAAAGGCTCCACAGTTTGGAGAAACGGTGTTTAGTGTGACCAAATCGCCCCGTGCTGGACCTTTGGCAAATGGCTTTTCCGAAAGCTACAAAAAGGCGATCCACCTTTTGCCCAAAAGCAACCCAGGCCCACGAAAATGGGGAAGCCTGAGCGATTCTATTTGTTTGGGTGCTGAGGGTGTCCGAACCTTTGATTAAAAGGAACATGGCGAAGCGTTGCCTATGCTGGGGGGGATCAGAAATTGCTCCGTAAAAGATGAACAAACCTGAGTAGAAACTTGGCAGATGTTGGGAATGTCGGCACCAAAGGTGGGGCAAGTGACTAGCAACCACGTGACGTGGGGTGGGGCTCCCGGAAATTTGAGTCACAATCTGGAACCAAGCGCCCGATTTCCTTCCCACACCGGGCCAATCGGATTTTTCTGCATTTGATCCGTGACTGATCGGGGTATCCTTTTGCCCACGTGTAAGCCTGTAGGGACAACTAGCTTGAGGGCCCATTTATCTAAAGGGAAGCTGGCAAACAGTACCCTCCCACCTGCTAACGTGATCACTCTCCTTTGCGAATCGGCACGCTGTCTCTCCCTCGGGAATTCCTGCATAGTGACATTCAATACACGAGGCTAAACAATGAGACACACGCACAGTTCCTCTAAAGCACATGGGAAAATCAGTGGACGGACGCCGGACGCCCCCTGGTTTTCGTGGAACACTTTGTGAGTCCCCCATGCCACATGTTTTCTTTGTGCCCCCAACTGACTTGGGATTTGGGAAGTAACCTCCATGTCCTAATCGTATTTTGGTGAGTGTTCCTATTGTAAGACCTGAAGCGCGCGAGGCACTTGAACTAAATTTGCGGCGCGGACATGGTTAATAAATGTTCTGCGTGTTGGTTTGAGCATGGTGGCTGGTTTGGTTCTTCTTGGCATACTGGAAACTGTCAAAGAAGGCTTCCGTTTCGATCTAAAAGGATTGTTTTGTCCAGCAGCCAAAGAGTGCGAAAGGCTTGGCACAATCAGATGTTCCCGTTCGAGGGTAGTTGATGTCCCGCTTCACCCAAGCCAATGCGCTATCCACATTTAAGAGCTTGAAGAGGGACGGCAGGTGATAGTTTTCATTGGTCAAGGCTCACTCTGTAGTGAGGGGTTTGCAGAAACAAGGAGCAATTGTGGCTGTTGATGGAATGGAGCAACCTTGCAGTCAGAGATCTTGTGAAGCGAGCGTGTGTCCACTGTCGCGAAGGGTACTCAGCTTCAAGGCGTCGCTTTCACTCTGCATGTTCGTTGCATTAGGCGACCAAGCCCAAGATGGAGGACAGAGCATCGGCAGAGTCCTTGTCAGACCCAAAGAGGCAGCGTGAACTGATCCTGGGAAGCCGTGAGCATGTGTCAATCTGTATGGCTATTTGATAAGATCTTTCTACTTTAACTTGTTGGTTGAAACATCTACATTGGACCCACAAAGAGTTGACAACTTTTTGCAGAGGGGGCGTTGCAGACACCACGCAATGGTGGATTTTGTTTGCGTTTGTTTTTGCATTTGACAGGACGGCACCTTAGAGGGTCGGTATGCCACCGCGCTGTTTATGGCTTCCTCCAGCAAGCTGGACAAGGCGCCGAGTTGGCTCTTTCCAAGGCAACTGCCATCTGCGTTGAGAGATGCACGGGTTGAGCTTTTCTGCCAAGGGGGCGTGTAACTAAACTAAGCATTTGGCCTCCTCCTCCCCCTACTACAAATAACGCTAATGCTCTAGCAGCAGTACTAGTCACTACTGCTAATGCTACTCCCACAACACCTACGGCTGCGGCTGCTACTACTACTGCTGCCACGACTGCTACTGCTGCTACTACGACTGCTGCTGCAACTACATTTGCCACTACTACTTCTGCTACTGTACTTCCAATACTACTGCTACTACTACTACTACTACCACTAACAATAATTATAATAATACTACTACTACTACCATTATTATTTTACCACTACCAGTACCACTACTACTGCCACTACCACTACCACTACCGCTACCACTATGACTACCACTACCACCACCGCTACCGCTACTGCTTCTGCTACTGCTACTGCTACTGCTACTTCTTCTTCTTCTTCTATCACTACTACTGATACTTCTTCTATCACTACTACTGCTACTTCTTCTTCTATCACTACTACTGCTACTTCTTCTATCACTACTACTGCTGCTACTACTACTACTGCTATTCCTGTCTGATGGCGCTACTGTTGCGAATAGGAAGCTATGAAAGCTGCTAACACCACTCCGGCAGGCTTTCGATTATTACTTTGCACTTACGGCGTACTACCCAGTCTCTGAAAAGTAGCGATTCAATGCATACTAACATGTTCAATCTCGAGCCTTATATATAATATTATTCCAGTGCTGCATCCAATGGTGACTTCCAACAGCTGAGAGCCGACAGGAGATGCCCCCACATCACCCATGTCCTTTTCCCATTCTGATGTTGCGCGCAAGCCATTTCACGTTTGCGAGTTACGGTTGAGTTTTGCTATAAATGTAAAGTGCGGACGGCATACACATCTCCGCATGTGTGCTTTTCAGAGAATGCCCCGTGCACTCCTCCGCCCCCTGGCAGGTGTACGGAGACCTGGCGGCCATCCGGTCCATGATGTCGGAATCGCAGGATGACCTCCCGATTGTCGAAACCGGAATCCGCCTGCTGCAGTAGGCCGCTGTCCCCAAAAGTGATGGATTTTCTCTCAAATTGGACACCCCCTGTTAATGAAGCGGAGTTTGTCCCCATTGAGTTCCCATGAAATGGCGAGTTGCTTGGTTGATCCACCTGGAGGCTTGAAATTTGCAAGCCCACAAGTCTTGAATTGAATATACGAAATATACGAAGGTCAATTCGAGGCCCGCAGCATCTGAGAGACACTTCAAGTTGTGAGTGCTCCTTGAGTTGTTCAGGAGTTCAAGTTGGCCATCGAGACTCCTGGTATTCAGCCTGACAGCAAGGCGCGGTTATGGATCTTCCAAGCACTCGCTTGATGGTCGACATAAAGTTCGATGTTCATCGAACTTTGGAACTGGCATGTAGTCAGAGTGTGTCTTTTTGCTGATAATCGTTTCTGTATGTCTTGAAGGGAACCTAAATGAAACCAGCCATTCTTATTTGGAGACAAACCCAGTCGACTACGAGGCATTTGCACGAAACGATCCCGGAGCTTCACGGCCAACAGCTTTCAGAGGAAGCCTTCCTGATATCTCTCTCTCTCTCTTCCACCTTTGTTGACGTCTTCATCGCCAGACTTACTCGCAGCGAATCGGTTTATAATTGAGTTGTCTGGGTGTGTTTGCTCTCACACACACACACAGACTAGCACACAATATGATGTGGGAATGTGTCGTCCATTGCATTTACAAGATTTTAGGATCATACCTAAACACGCAGGTTTGAGTCTGATGGACTGTGCGAGCAGGACATACCGAGCAACATGCTATACCCTGGCCAGCCATGAGGTGTGTCCAGCACCAGGGCATAGCAAGACAGAGCATCAAAGCCCTGCACCAGTTGGTAGGTAGCTTATCCCAGTATATACATATGTATATATATATATCTATATATAGGTGTCATCCATCCCAACTAGTTCAAGATGTTGTCCATCCACAGTATCATGACTTATCCATGGTGTACTATTTTAGACGAGGACCATCCAACACCTTTCACACGAAAAAACAAGAATGGTAGCAGCAGGCCCCAGAGTGAGAATTGGCAGTTGTGTGACCGGGGCCAGCATGGCAGTACGATGTGGTGTTTTGCGATTTGCCACGCGGCTCAGAAATGCTTCGGCATGCTTTTGTTTGCACCTAGTTCTTGTCAAAAAAACTATGATTGCCCTGTTCATCTTCAATTGCTCACTCCCTGAGTTCATGAACTCAAAACTTTTTAAGAAGACCATTTTAGCGGCAAGCAGAACGTTTAGACTTTTTTTGGCCAGTCCACAAGGGAAGTAAGATTGGCGGTTTGGAGTGGTGGTTTGGATTGATGCTTTGGAGTGGTGGCTTGGGAAGATTTCAACTTCCCGTAAGAAGCCAAAGGGGGGACCTGCCTGAGCTTGCAGCCATCCCAGTTGCACTCGCCTTTCCGGGCGGAAGCCATAGTCGGACCAAGTTGTCATCTGTTTTTTTTGGTTTTCTGCATGAGTACCTATGTTTTTTTTTCGAGCAAAAGCCACCACAGTTTTCATCTTTCTTCTACAGGAATACTCATATTATTTTTCGAGCAAAAGCCACCCCAGATTGTGTTGTCGTTTGTTTGTTCTACAACCTGGTTAGAGAGTGCCCATTTTTGGTTTCGAGCAAACGCCAGGTGGCAGCCTTTGAAGCAGTGTGCAACAAGGGCGGCATCGATGGCTCTGTGTTGAACTTCCTGAAGGCGAACGCCGGATCGTGGCGTTTTTTTACCCGAACGTCCAGCGAGGCCCCTGTTCTTTGATGCGTGTTTGTTTTTAGTCTACTTGTGTTTTGGTGTTGTTGTTTTTTTTTGTGTGTGTGTGTGGTAAAAGGGATGCCAAAAACCCACCAGTTTTTTTTTTGGGGGTGGGGGGGGGGGCGCGAGTGTGTAACTGGATTCCCAAGCACTCCAGGTGTGCAGTATCTACCCACATCAACCCTCCTAATGGGTCAACTGTTTGGTATATCCGGATATATCAGAGTTCTTTGCCTTTCCCTTCACCTTTTGGGGTCAGGCTATGTGAGACTTCTTGAGGTGGGGTGGTGCCACTCAACACCCGCACATCTTAATTTTGGACACTCTGTGCTCATTGAACGTGGCCACTTTGTTAACTGTCACCCCCAAAAGGACGCTCCATGTGTGGCAATGTTCAGGTGGAAGATATAAAATGCTCAGATAGATTATAGAAGATCCCCTTTCCATAGTCCCTTGTTTTTTTTTTGATCAAGCACGCCCTTGAAGGTTGAAACTTGGCCGACTCCTTAGGTGTCCCTGATCAGGGCTTTAGGCTCTCGGAACTTTGCCCGGGGATGCCGTTTCTCTTTTTTTTTTTTTGCGGATTTAATTTGTTCTTTTCAATAACCATTCTAGGATTCGTTTTTGTTTTGTTCTTCCAACAAATATATTCAATTGATTTGTTGGTTTTTGTAGATTCTAGGGGTTGATTCCCATTCTGTTCGACCATCGTTCTTTTCAAAAACCAGCCGTTGCCCTGGGTGTCTGGAGGTTTGCTAGAAAGAAGGATCCCATGGAAAGAGTTCTGTTTTGGTACTCTTTTGGTACTCTTTTGGTATCTTTGCTTGTGACATGGGCTTCTAAACTTGGAGTTAAGTGGGGGTGATCCGGGAGTCCCTCGAAGAGCATGTTGTGTGGGTTGTCTGATTTGGGTCCAGGCGGCCCTTTGAGCCGCCATGTGCAGCGTGACCATCGAGTCAGTGCCGCTTTGGCATCTTGACAGGTCTTGGTGGAGAACAAGCGGGCACATTTGCTCTCCCGCATGATCGACATTTTTGAGGCGAGAAGCGAATTGCTTGACCTTGTTCCTGGCAGTTGGAAGCCATCCCCTCGACTTTTGCGCCTGAGTTTGGAGTTTAGATGTTCCAACAAAGGGTTCCAATTCTGTTTCTGCCACGGTGGTCTTTCAGCTTCTGGGACCGTCCAAAGATTCAGCTTCCATTTGCAGCGAGCAAGATGTTTGATTTCTCAGAACCTGTTTGGAGCATTCTGGAAAGGGACCCCTGCCATCCTTCGTATCTTTTTGGGACATGCGTATTTTCTTCAGATGATGCACTATAGACTGCCACTTCAAGCTCACATGCGTTCTAATCAGATGGATGCGCCATAAGGTGCCACTTCGCG
Organism: Effrenium voratum; assembly: GCA_963377175.1. NCBI lineage: Eukaryota > Dinophyceae > Suessiales > Symbiodiniaceae > Effrenium > Effrenium voratum. The sequence goes on from CAUJNA010003313.1 coordinate 553,757, forward strand.
TTCACATGCGTTCTAATCAGATGGATGCGCCATAGACTGCCACTTCGAGCTCACATGCGTTCTAATCAGATGGATGCGCCATAAGCCACTTCGCGTTCACATGCGTATACTCAGATGGATGCGCCATTGCTGCTTCGAGCTCCGGCGGAAAAAACAAATCGTGGCCAGAACTTCTACCGCGCGGAGAAGGGCCTGTTGCTGTGCAAGGCCTGGCGCGAGAGCTCGGGAAGGACTTGAGCCAGCGCGCCCGAGTGTTACGGATTCGAATGAACCCGGTTGCTGGGGGATTCCGTGAAAGGAAACCATGGGGGATGGGTTTTGTAGGGCTCGTTCCATTTCTCATTCCCTGCTCAGAACTACGTGGTTGGTCTCATTTGCGTTGCTACGGAACCTGCCTGGGTCCTGCAAAATCCCTGTCTCCTTTTTGTGCCATGGCCAATTTGGATGTTTTGTATTTGTTTTAACCAACCAAACCAAGTCAACCATGCCAACCAAGCCAAACCGAACACAAACACAGACCCGGCTCCATGTCCTTCAGCATGCGCCTGTGCCTGTCTCGGGGGAGCTGGAAGGTGACATCAGCTGAGCCCCTGACGGACGCTCAGAAGAAGCAGGCGCGACTCGCGACGTCCAGCAAAAGCAAAGAATTGAGGAGTTGGGTCCAAGGCTCAGTTTTTCGACTTGTCCAAGGCGGACTTATACCCAGGGGTGGTTGATTCCAAAGGGACACCTCTGGATTTCAGTCCACCCCAAGGTCGTCCCCCCAAAAAAAGTCGGAACCCCGTGCCAGGTGGAGGCGGCCATGCAGAAGAGAGCGGAGGGTCCGGAGCCGAGAGATGCGTAAAACAGAATAATAAAGATAATAGTCATATTAATAGATATTTCATTTATTAACAAACAATAAAAACACACACACACAAAATAAAGAAAGAAAAGAAAAACACCGGATCCGCTGTTCTCGCCCAAAACAAATATGTTTCCCAGTGCGTTGCTTCCTTTTTGCAACTTGTTTTGGGGGAAGGGTTCCGGTTCCTTAAGGGTGCCCTTTGGTTTCCCATGGCCACGCATCTGAGAAAGCCGAGAGAACCTGTCCTTCGCGCTTTTGGTTTTGGTGGGTCTTGTGGTTGTGGCCCCAATTTCTGGGGATGGGGCCAGAGTAATCAACCGCACACAAGAGGTGCTGGACTTTTAGTACCACTTTTTGGGTTTGGTTCCGATTTTTGCGTCAAATATAACAAGCAAGTCGCTGGTGCCGGACCCCAGAAACACTTTTTGAGGTTTGCTTGCCATTTTTGCGGCAAACCAAGGGCTGTGCCATCCACTCGGTGTGCTGCATCCGAGGCTCAAAGCTGATCATGGAGTACAACACCAACCCCGCCATGTTGGGAACCCAGCGCAGCTGATGGACAAAAAACATCATGCGATATTTGTTTGTACCAGGGGGGATGAACCTGCTTGAAAAATATGGGGAGAATCTCCAAGAAATGTGGTTCATGACTTACTGCAGATCAGGCAAACACGACAATCTCCAAGAGACGGGGTCCACAGTATGAATCACCTCTTGCTAGCCTTGTCGGGTTCTCAGATTTGGAAGGCACGGGTGAAGAATGTGGCATCAGGCTCGGAGGCCTCATCGTCAAGATGAACGAGGCGAGGGTGCATCGGGTCCAGAAGCGCCCTTTTTAGCCCGGCTTGGTTGAACATTGATGCCACGACCGATGGTTTTAGTTTGGTTCAAATCATTTAGCAGCGCCGGGTGGTTTTTGCCAAAACGAGACCTATGTTACGATGTTTGTTCCCATTCCAGAGTGCCTGTTTGCGTTGAGGCCGTGCTGGACAATTCTGTCTCCACCCGCTTGGAGCGTCTGCAGACGCAGCTGCTTGCACCAGTGTCCTGAGTGACGGCGTATTATTTGAGTACACGCGGCAACCAAGTCTTTTGATGCGAATGACGCAGTACCCCTGCAACTCAATCAGATCAGCTTGGGCACAATAAGGGCAGATCCAGGAACATTGGCTTACGATGAACCCTATATGCCTTGCATTTCACATGCTGACGTAGCATTCGCAGCAAATCACTCCACATTTCTTTGACGCAAACGGACTTGGACAAAAAGAAGCTGATCGTGTGCTTTCTCTCTCTCTCTCTGTCTTACATGCAATTTGGTTAGCTAATGACACCCTGAAGGATGTTTCAATGTGAAGGAAGTGTTTGTGGCACAGCTACTTCCCTGCCAAATCAACCCATTTTGATGTGCAGGAGGTTGGTCATGTCCAGGTATTTCTTGGGCAAAGGATCCATTGTCAAGATGTGGTGATCAGGCGATGGTTGTCGTGCCCCCGACAAGTTCTTGGACAATGAAGGCCCTCAAAGGTGGTACATTTGCCCTTTTCAGTCTGAAAACCACCTTCCTGGGGTACTTGGACCCTGTGGGCAATGATACTGTGGATGGATGACATCCTGCACCACTTTGAGGCCAATCATCATTCGAGGGTTTCTTAGGTGGTGCAGGATTTTGTCCATCCACAGTAGGGCAACACCAAGGAGGCCTGACATCCATTGTGATTGGACTGACTCAGGCTATGCCTTGAGTCGATTTTCCATGACCTTCGCCCAATTTTGGTACGGAGATTGTTTTGGATCCCAGGCGAACTGCAGGCGAGTCCGACTTTTTTTGTGGATGGCGACAATTGAAGTTGGGTTGAGCTCCTGCCTATGTGCAAGCTGTGAAACTTGAGCTCTGTGAAGGTCCCTCGTTTTTTTTGTTTCAACTAGGAAAAACAAAACATCAGATGGTTATTATTGTTTTTCAATTAGGAAAAACAAACACATCAGATGGTTATTTTTGTCTTTTGGGTGCATCTTTGTGTTTAAGGGGATCCTTTTTTGGGTTGATTTAAAGGGACACAGAAGGAAAGCCAAACATGTTGGGGGTCCCCCAAGAAAAGACAGACCCTTCTAGGAGTTGGAACCACCTCACAAGTGGTTGGTGGACATGAGTCGAGTCCCACCTAAATGATGTCCAAAGGGTCCCTTGTTGAATTCACGGCCAGATACAAGCATGTGGGATACACAGTAGTAATGATGATCATGGATCCTCCAGCAGGGTTTTGCAATGATTTGCACAACCACTTGACCATGGCCTACAGAAGGCGTTTTGACCGTTTTAACCAAGCACATAGTAGAGCTCCTGACTCAGGTGCTGGGTACCTCGATTGAATGTGTGGCTTTTCGACGTGCGCGCTACAGTTGTGTTGCACTAGAGGGGAATACTGGACCTAGCCAGCATACTGGTGTTACGTCGTGGATGCAGCTGGCCATTGTTTTCTTGTTACTTCTGCATGTGGGCATGTCCAAAATCCAGACGGCTTTATGTTGTCGGTAAGAGACACGCCCAGGACAATCATATCAACTTATCCAGTTGTGGGGCTGGTTGGGAACCTCCCATCGAGGTTCAGTTTCTGCATTGGGCGCCTGACTTGCGCTGCCGCAACGGTTCAGCCATATCATCAGGCTTGTAGCTTCGCGTTGTGTCTCAAACTAAAAACACATTTTAGCCGATAGATTTGGCATCGACAGCCTACGACCACATCGCGATCGCCATAGTCCGCTGTCAAAGCATTGATGTCCGGTCTGCATATCACGCAGCTTTTACAGCAAAGCATCCTTCCACGCCGACTCACTGTGAAAGTCCGAAGGAGATGCCGAATCCGAAGGCAATTTAAGCACTGGCTCTTCAAGACACATGTGAACTGCCATTCACCTTCACAACAAAGCCCACTTTGCCGGGTCCCTCCCAGCAAAGTGCAACTGTAGTTCCGCGACAGACTTCGGTATCCCAAAGCGGAGCTGCAGCTTTGTTCACCCGCACAGCCCCTGGTTGCCATGAGGGGCTTGATCAATATTCCTAGCCCCAAAGTGACCATGGGTATTTTTCCCCCATTTGGTGGTTGAACAGTCATATTCCTATTTTTGGTGGTGTCCTTGATTTGGTCATCCTATGCAAATCGGACCTTTTAGACACCCGCCATGTATGAGTGCAACATTTGCTTCGAGTCCGCCTCGGAGCCGGTGGTCACACGCTGTGGCCACCTGCCGGGAGGCCGAGAATGGGCCCGGCATGGCACTCGCAAGAACACGACCGAACACGACCTGCCAGAAGGGAGGCACCCAAAGATCCGGCTGTCAGCCTAAATGTGTTTGCTTTTGTGGGGCGGCCTCATGCATGTTTTGTGGGACGGCCAACAACTCATCCAATTCTTGGACCAGCAAACTGTGTTTGCTTTTTGTGGGACGGCCAATAACTCATCCATTTCTTGGACCAGCAAATTGTGTTTGCTTTTTTTGGGACGGCCAACAACTCATCCAACTCTTGGACCAAACGCCCGAATTCGATATACAACTTACAGTCATTCCAACGCGTAGGGCCGGGCTAAATCACCAAAGAATTGATGCCCATGCCAGTGCCACGCTACAACCCTAGGGTTGTTTCCTTTGGCTCTTTAGGAGACATCCAGGCATCGACCCTTCCAACAAGTTGATTTATTGCGTTGCCAAAACATCAATCCTGTACACATCGCTGAAGAAGATCTCCAGTTGTTTAAGGGCTTTTGCCTTGTCGTCCCTGTGTATAGGTGTACCTCTAAAGGCTCCTAACGAGAATTGCCCAAGAGCCGGACAGCAACTGCTTCCCCAGTGAATTGGGACTACAACCACAGGGGCATTTTCTCAGGGAGCACAAACACTAGACCTTGAGTTGACCAAACCACTTTGAACCCTCAACTCAAGACAAAAGCACAGAGGTGTGCCTCAATGTTGATTACTAGGAGCATGTAATCTGTATATGTGAGCTCTACAACAGCTTCAACATGTTAACGTCCCTTGAATGGTTGCATGCTGGTTTTTGTTTGCCCAGATGCATAAATTGTTTCTGGGTGCGGGTTTTTTGAGCCTACCCTCGTCGTTAGTGTATATACATCCCTTCGAAGGTCAGTGCGTTCCCCTTGGTGTTACTTTGAGCTTCAATGTTCAGGAGATTGGCTTGGTCAGTTTGTGAACATGTATGAACATGTAACACAGCTTGCTGGTGCTCTGTAGGGAATGAGGGAATGAATCTAGGGATTCCCTTAAAGGAATGGTTTTTTTTCGGGGTCATTCCATTTCTCATTCCCTACTGAGCACCAGCAAGATAAGCAGGAGGTCTTTTCCGGCGTGATATGGTTGCTGCACATGGCACGCAACCCACAGAGCCCAGAGAATCTGCCAAATTTTGGCAAGCTCACTTGGTCACGAATCGACCCAACGTGTTTCCATAATGTGTGTCCTTTGAGAATCCCGGATTTTTGGTTGTAGAGTTATTCTAGACATTGCGGGATCTCCATACATTCGGGGGAACCCAGGCTGAAAGCCCTGGTTGATGGGTGCCTCGTTGAAGAAGGATTCCTTCACGTCTTCGGGGGAAGACGTGTTGCGGGGGCCCATGGAAACCGTGTTGCGGGCCATGTGCTTTGCAGCGTCATCTTTGACGAGTGGCTCCTCTCCAATAAGCTCAGAGTTCATTAGCATAATGCGTGAGATGTGTGTTTCAGAGCTGGAAACTAACGTTCAAGCAAACGATGGCAACAGCTACGCACTTGACTGCCCGTGGACATAAAGGACTCGCAATGAACTCGCAATGAATGTCCTTCCAGATTCCATCAGGCAACCTTGACAGCCCCGCAATCTGAGTGTGTTCCGCACTCGCAATTCAGCAATGTTAAGCGATGTGCGATTGGGTTCATATATGCAACATGACTTTTGCCTTGTAGCTGGCGCCGTGTTCTATCACCTTGCCGTCATGAAAGCAGAGGCAGATCTGTGAACGTGTCCGAGTGTTTATGGATTGGTTCAATTTTGGTTTGTTTGCCTGTTTCTCTGATAGCAGGTTTGGGTTCTGTTTACGCCCGTTGTGTTTGGAGACGTATACCATATCATGACAGACATGGAAGTGGACAAGGGCCCTCCCCGAAAAGAACCTACTCTTCCAAAGCCGTTATATTTGCTTCGATGATTGTTGGAGGATATTGTTGACCCGGATTGGTCAACCTGGTGAAATGTTTGGAGGTGTTTCGGTGCAGGATTCCCTCTTGAATGGGACCCCCTCTTAATCAACAAGGGCGCATTAGTCCTGGGTTCCCCCGAATGTGAAGAGATGTACAGTCATGTGTTCTCGACATGGGAGTTTGGTGAGCGGTCCCCAGTTTTTTATAGTGTGAGTGTGCCAAAATGGCATCCCCTTTATATACTTCCAGGAAATGTCGCGAGCCAAGGTTCTGCTGGAAGTGCCTGCACCTTTGGCTGTCCGCCCCACGCAGGCGCCGGCGGGAGGGGGGTCCCAAGATTCGATTTGGAGGGTGAAAGGAATTTGGTTACTTTGATGTGGCAGCCCCTCCCCCACTTTGAGAAACATCCACAACATGTATGTATCAGATACATAACGTACATCATGCACATATATATATATACACATACAGTTTGTTGCATTTCGGCGGTCTAATATATTTTCTTGAAACAGCTGAACAGTTGATTCGTGGCTGTTCAGCCGGGAGACTGCAACGACATTGGAATCGCCGATCCTTTCCAATCGGGAATCCGATCAAAGAACCTTTGCGGGGATTCGGAAGGCTCCTCTCAAAAGGCCCCTTGTTCAATGCGATGATTCTTGGAACGAGGGTATCCAGATCAAGGTATCCGATTGGCCTTGACTCCATACAGTTCACAAGAAGCAACTGAACAGCTCAATCCAAAAGTCCAATTATCCAATAAAGCAATCCAAACCTTTAGTCTACACTAAAAGACCAACCGCGCGCGCACGAAACGTCATTCAGTCCATTGCCACCCGCGCCATGTTTTGCTGAAGGTCCGAGAGGAGGAGAGTTCCTGAAGATTTAGAATCAGTTGGAGCATCCCTTTCAAAGGGGGCCCCCAGGTGTCCTTTGATTGGTTGAGCCACGTCCTCAAAACCCGGGTAGATGAAGGTTAAGGGACAATCCAAACCATAACTAGCTGCAGATATCCGCCTGTTGAATTCTTTACCTGATTCTGGGTCGACCATTTTACTACCGGGTTTTGATTGTGACAGTTGCGTTCTACCACCCATTCTGCCCTTTTCTTTGGCAAGTCTTTGAGCAACATGGGTATGTGTCAAACCGGAAGTTGGTTTGGGGGTGTCTCAATTGTGGGAGAGAAAACCAACTCCAAACTAGATACCCTCAAGAAAGATCAATGAGAGGGTCGTTTGGTAGGGGGTTGCCTTCTTGGTGTTTTTTTTGGGGAAGCCAAAAGGCAAACATCTGTAAGCACCGCCTTTTTGGGGAAGGATCTTTTTTTTCAGAAGGGACTCTCTGGTGGGTTCCATGTGAGGACAGGAGGGCGCCCTCGAAAAGCACCTTTCAGTTGAAACAGCCTCCTGGTTTCCCTTGGCCAACGAGCCAACGAGCAGCCGGAGCCGAGGTCCAGCCTGGGGAATTTGCAGCCCAGCAACGGCTGGAGCAGCTGCCCCGTGTGCAAGGCTAGGTCCCCCAGCTAGGTGCCCGACCTCTCACCCCTTTCTTTTTTTGGGGTTTTGGGCCTGGGTTCCCCTACTAAATATGGACTCCCGAAACAAGTTGGTGCCCTTATTCTAACCTCTCTACTGGACCCAGTTCTGGTTCGGTTTCTTCGGTTGAATGGAGGTAAGGCCATGTCAGGCCTATAGGAAGATAGGAGTCCACTCTTTGTCACGGGGTTCCCTTTTTTGTCCACCAAACTGTTGCTGCAGGCCAGTGAAGTGTGGGAAACCTTGATTTTGAGGTTCGATCAGGATTTGCAGTAGTCTATGGTCCGTTTAGGAGAGACATCAAAAGGGTGTGCTCTCAAATGGTACGTCTGCAGAGGGTGTAGCAGATGTGAAACAAACATGGGGGACCCTGAGAACAAAATTTCGAGACCCTTGGCTGCCAATTGTTCAATCAGCTGAAAAAGGGAGCCCCAAAAAATGGGTGGGATTCCCCTTATGTTTCCACCGGTACTCTTCAAGGAGGACACGTGTCGCATGGCATGAGGCGTTTCGCATCATTTCGGATCTTATGGGGTCACGTACGGGGAAGTTGTTTCCTGGCTCTTCCGAGCAATTCCGCTCGCAAATGTCCCATCAAACAAAATCTGTTGGATTTCAAGTGTAGGGCATGCAAGCTCGCAAAATCACTACGGCCCAGACCTGGAAAGCTGGTGCGGCAAGGTTCAATTTTTCAAGGTTTTCATGTAGAATTGCCGAGCTCGGGCCCACCCAGTGTTTGGCTTCTACTTGGATCAATCCAGCTCGTTCTATGTGCGCGGAATGTGCTTGAACAAGTGCAAAGCAACATGTTGGGTAGCCGCGCTTCGTGTAAAGGATCGAGCCGGCCTGGCGCCACCAACCCATGATGCGCACGGCCAGCTGGTCCAACGCCCATCTAGCTTCCCCACGACCCATATCCTGCAGCGTATATGTTGAGCCAACGCAGGGAAAGGTTGCTGCGCAAATGCTGCTAAAACATGCTCTGCGTGCGTGAACGACTATGTCTTCTGCACGTGCCGCAAACTTTCGTGACGAGGGCTGTGTTGGTCTTGTAGTGCGATGCCAGCGCCGATGTTGCGCATCGCGACCAGCACGAGGACAGACCCCCCCTAACCCCCCTATACAACCCCCGCAAAGCAAGTGTTCCACAAAAACGCTGGAACAACGCATACGAGTTGCACATGTGTGCAACTGTGCCTCTTGCAAGTGCAGCTAACCTGCCCCCGGTTGATGCAACATGTCATTTCAAATAATCTAGTTTTTGTTGGCAATTCAAGGGTTCGGCAACATGTGATTACACAACCAGCCCCTGGCCGACTGAGAAGGAACACCAACAGGAGGTTGTTTCAACTGTAGTGGGTGAAACATGGTTGAACAATCGGGTGGTGCAACCTTACATATCAACCCCACAAGCAGCCATTCAGTTCTTGCAAGGACTAGCAAGTTGGAGGCGAACGTTTCTGAAACATCCATCCTGATCAAAGGCTTGCCTGTAGAGTCCGTCGAGTCTAGAAATTTCCATATGCCGTCTGACCATGTAAGGAAGGCGTGGTGGAGAATGGGACCTGGATTTGTTGCCCTCCCAAAGATGGAACCTGACTGGTGTCGATGGAAGCCCACTTCATGGTTGTTGTTGGGAAACATCTTACATTTTTGCTTGTTGTGGTTGAGTGGTTGAAATCCAACCACTGAACTGCTAGAATCTGAAAATTGCTGCTCCCCTTCCAACGTCAACGACGACTTTCCTCTGTCTTCCATTTGGTTAAGAACATTTGTTATTTTCCCCTGTTGGTTTTAAAAGGAATCTATTACTACTGGAATTATTATATTTTTTCCAGCGGACTTAAGCAAATGATCCACAATCAAAACCTGGGTAGATGAAGGTTAGTAAGGGCCAATCCCAGCCATAAATAGCTGCAGATATCCGCCTTCTTAATTCTTGAAGCATGGTTCTGCGTTCACCATTTTAATACCTGGTTTTGATTGTGGCTCAAATGGAGGCTAGGGGAACCTTTTGATGGCTTCGCCTCTGACGGAGGCGGCGGTGTCGCAGCAGACGGTGACCCCGGTCTACGCGCGTGACGGCAGCGGCGCCTTGGGATATGCCGCTTTTTAGGGAGCTTGGGGTAGGGCTGAAGTTTCCTCGCTCTTGTGGTGTGTCCTTTTTTTTCTTGGGCGGGGGGAGGGTGCGTGTTGTTTTTTGTTCCTGGGGGGGGAGGGGGTGGGGTGGGTGTGTTTGTTTTTTTCTTGCGGGGAGGGTACCCCCTTCTTTTGGTGGTTTTACAGGAAAGAACACCAGGAATGTCACCATTTCAAGGTCCCCATCTTGAGACGACCCCATTTGGGTGCTTTGCAAAAATGGGGGGGGAACTCCAAAAAAGCTGGTCGGTGTCCTTGCGCTTTCCCTGTCAATATCCAAGAGATTCCTTTTTTCGGAACACCTGCACAAACAACTACACAACTAAGGTAAGTTACATGGAGGTCCTTCCCTAGGACGTGGGAAAAAACGTATTTGCAGGTACCCTGATCCGATTCATTGCGTTTCCGGGGAAAATGCGGTGTTTCTCCACGGACAAGAAGCAACCAGCAACCTTTTTGCAAGTGGTCAACGACCACGATCGACAGTCGATGATCAAAGCTAAAAGTGAGTTTCACGCTTCCCCTGGGCAATCAGGCAATAGTACCCTCTTTTCAAATGCCCACTTAATTATGTATGATGTCAACCCCAGACCAAAGAAGCAGGGTACCTTTGGAACCTAAATATTCAAGATATCGTGCCTTGCACAAGTCTGGGTATTTGGAGCACGCAGATGGTCGAAGTGGTTGGGAACCCGCAGTCAACCCGCCTGCGAACCCTTTTAATAGGGTGCTGACTATTTGGCTATCTCCGGGACCATCGTGGCAAGTTTTTTGCATGGGAAGCCCAGGTTTTTCAAATCTACCCTTACTTTGTTGACCAGCGGTGTCTTTTGGGGAAGGGTTCCGGTTCCTTTAAACTCCAGCAACAAAATAGGGTGCTCCTTTTTTTCCCCTTGGCCACTGGGCATCTGAGACTTAAGCAACTGGTTTTTTGCTTTAGACCAACCCATCAAGGGGGTCTGGAAAGGAGGGCCTCAGAAGGCCTTCTTAAGCCCTCAGGGCCTTGGCAATCGCCTCCAGACCCCCCCCTCTCCAGCTCGGGGCTTCGGGCCCACACTCCCCAGGCCCCCCAGGCCCCCCAGGCCCCAGCCCCGCCCCCCCCGCCCAGACCCGCCAACCCAGGCCGGCCCGCACCCCCACACTCCCAGGCCCGCAAGGCCCCCCCACTCCAGACCCCCGTGGGTAAAACCTGGCCATTTGGAGCTCCTCGCTTCGGCTTCGCCGCAGGCACGGAGGAGGCGCCGAGGGATGGGAACTTGCCGCCTCGCCCACCAGGCGCCGCGGTGCCCGGAGCTCCGGGCGAGAGCGGCGAGCGGGGAGATGCCATGGCGAGCGGCGAGTTGGTTGCCATGGTGTCCACAGAGACACGCATTTGATTTACATAAACATTGGTTTAGTGAACATAACCATTGATTCAACCAACACAAAATGTTGGTGTCATCAACATACACGTCGGTTTAACCAACGTAATCATTGGTTTCATCAACATACATGTTGATTTAACCAACAGACACATTGGTTTCAACAAGATAACCATTGGTTCACTCAACATAGACATTGGTTTTAATCATCAACATACACATTGGTCTAATCAGCATTGTTCTGATGGTTTGAATGAACACCTACTGGTTGAAGCACAAACACCCAAAAGTAGACCGGCAAGGCTTCTTTTTGCAAACCTCCCACGAGAGTTCAAGGCATCAGTGGTCTGACGGCGGTTTCGAGCATCGCCAGCGGTTTCTTCGCGTGAGGTTCTACCTCTGCGGTCCATTTTAAGGCCTCCACAACACCTTGGTATCCAAGCTCATCGTCAATGCCTGCTGGTTTTTTTTGAGTTGGTCGCCTTGTCTAGCTGGCTTTCAAGGGAGGCCAGAAGGAAAGCCAGGGCTCTGCCTATTTCGATTCAAGGTGAACATCTGGTTTATGTTGATTCCTGTTTTTGTTTTTGTGTTTTGTGTCGATAGGTTCCATTCCTGGGCCCCACCGCATTGCGCGGACAGACACGGACAGTGTTGGTGCAAGGTGTTGTGAAGAGGAAGGAGAGTGGTTTATGGCAAATTGCCCAGAGTATTGATTAAACTGATGGCTTTTCGGTGATTTGTGGCAAATTGCCCAGAGTATCGGTTAACCCCGTGGCTGTTCGGTGATTTATGGCAAATTGCCCAGAGTATCGGTTAAACCCGTGGCTGCTCGGTGATTTATGGCAAATTGCCCAGAGTATCGCTTAACCCCGTGGCTGTTCGGTGATTTATGGCAAATTGCCCAGAGTATCGGTTAACCCCGTGGCTGTTCGGTGATTTATGGCAAATTGCCCAGAGTATCGGTTAAACCCGTGGCTGTTCGGTGGTTTATGGCAAATTGCCCAGAGTATCGGTTAACCCCGTGGCTGTTCGGTGATTTGTGGCAAATTGCCCAGAGTATCGGTTAAACCCGTGGCTGTTTGGTGGTTTATGGCAAATTGCCCAGAGTATGGATTAAACTGATGGCTTTTCGGTGATTTGTGGCAAATTGCACAGAGTATCGGTTAAACCCGTGGCTGTTCGGTGGTTTATGGCAAATTGCCCAGAGTATTGATTAATCTGATGGCTGTTCGGTGGTTTGTGGCAAATTGCCCAGAGTATCGGTTAAACCCGTGGCTGTTCGGTGGTTTATGGCAAATTGCCCAGAGTATTGATTAAACTGATGGCTGTTCGGTGATTTGTGGCAAATTGCCCAGAGTATCGGTTAAACCCGTGGCTGTTCGGTGGTTTATGGCAAATTGCCCAGAGTATTGATTAAACTGATGGCTGTTCGGTGGTTTGTGGCAAATTGCCCAGAGTATCGGTTAAACCCGTGGCTGTTCGGTGGTTTATGGCAAATTGCCCAGAGTATTGATTAAACGGTGATTTGTGGCAATTGCCCAGGAGTACCGGTTTTAACCGTGGCTGTTCGGTGTGGTTTAGGGCAACATTGCCCAGTGTATCGGTTAAACCGTGGCTGTTCGGTGGTTTATGGCAAATTGCCCAGAGTATTGATTAAACTGATGGCTGTTCGGTGGTTTGTGGCAAATTGCCCAGAGTATCGGTTAAACCCGTGGCTGTTCGGTGGTTTATGGCAAATTGCCCAGAGTATTGATTAAACTGATGGCTTTTCGGTGATTTGTGGCACATTGCACAGAGTTTCGGTTAAACCCGTGGCTGTTTGGTGGTTTATGGCAAATTGCCCAGAGTATCGGTTAAACCCGTGGCTGTTCGGTGGTTTATGGCAAA
>CAUJNA010003313.1:566820-669320 GCA_963377175.1 Effrenium voratum
CACAGTATCGGTTAAACCCGTGGCTGTTCGGTGATTTATGGCAAATTGCACAGAGTATCGGTTAAACCCGTGGCTGTTCGGTGATTTATGGCAAATTGCCCAGAGTATCGGTTAAACCCGTGGCTGTTCGGTGATTTATGGCAAATTGCACAGAGTATCGGTTAAACCCGTGGCTGTTCGGTGACTTATGGCAAATTGCCCAGAGTATCGGTTAAACTGATGGCTTTTCGGCTGGATCTCGTGACAGGCGAGTGGCAAGAGCCGGAGACGTCGGAGGCGGAAGCCTTCGCCTACGGCGGCACAGCTGCCAGGTACAGGCGCGAGGGATCAACCACCGTGCGCGCTTGCGAGCCTAAGCGTGTCAAGTTTCAAGCTACCTTTAAACCTGGGCATTCACCCCACAATTCTTGGGGCTATAACCTTTTTTTAGGGGAATTTGGGTTCAGGTACTCTGCCCGGTGGGTTGCTTCCTTTTTTATTTTTTTGGAGGGTTCCGGTTCCTTTAAACTCAAGCAACAACAACAAAAGGGCGCCGATTCTTTTTTGTCCATGGCCGTACTGGCCATCTGAGGTTTCTGTTTCAAGCTGGGCTGTTCAAAGGTAATCCTTCATCCTGAGATTACGCCAGGAACCGGTCCCTTTTGAGTGGCTGAGGAAGCCCGCCAGGTTTTGGGGGGAATTTTCTATAGGTGTCGCAATATGGGCGCCTTGAAAACCCGGGGAACACCCACCTCAAAGGCCACCTAGTTTTTTTGTTGAAACACCCTCATATTAGGTGCCCGTTAGACCGGTTCCTTTCGTCGGGGATATGTGGTATGGTGGATCCCTGAAAAGATGCTTGGTGGTTTGAGCAGGGTTTGGTTTGTTTCAGCCATGGAAAAGCCGCTTTTTTGGTTTAAAGAAATGTACTTGAGACGTCGATCACGTGGTTCGAAGTGCCATCTCTGCTGTGGTGAAGTACAAGTCGCTTCTAGGCGCGAGAGCCTTTGGCTTTAAGAGGGGTGAAAGGAAGCCACCCGTGAGGCATGGCTTTGGAGAAAAGGGGGCAAGGTTTCTCAGCTAGGATCTCACGTTTGAGGGCGGGCTCTGGGGCTCCGCTGAGCCTTTGTTTAGGGCATATACCCTGTGTGGTCTCCCTTTGTCCACTTTGGGACCCAGATAGCCTCAGGGTCCTCAACGTGTATGAGTCTTCTTTTTCACTTTGGTCCCCCTAGAGGCAGCGCCCCTTATTTGGTTTCCTCACAGTCCCCGAAAAAGAGGAGACAAAAAAACGGGGAGTTTTGCTCCCAAAGTCGGCACGCTCATATTTACCTTTGGAGGCCCTTTTAAGCTCGCAAACTGATTCTTGGGGACGGAATCAAACAGCGAGCCGGCGGTTGGTTTGCTTTGGTTTGTTCGCTGATTTGTTGTTGGGTGCTCAGCTTCAACAATGTATTGAAGCCTTGAGTCGCATCATAGTATTACGTACATACATAAGTACGTACGTACGTACGTACGTACAGACAAACAGACAGACAGACAGACAGACAGACAGACAGACAGACAGACAGACAGACAGACAGACAGACAGACAGACAGACAGACAGACAGACATACATACATACATATGAGATATATTACCCACCGAAACCTGATCTTGGGGCAACGTCTTTGTCAAGGGGGCCCCCGAGCGTCCACTCGGCTTCTCGCACGAACGCCGCCAGCTTCTCCGCGGGCTATGGCCAGTTTCCGGTGGTCTGCGCCCTGGCGCTGGCCAGCTACGGGCGCCCCCCCGCGCGGAGCCCCGAGCCCTGAACAATTCGCGGAGTTTCTGGGGCCCCCAGTAGTCCCCTTTTTGGTCGGGAGGGTTCCCCTACTAAAATAAACTACAGAAAAGAAATCGGGTCCCCCAGCTAGGTGCCCTTTCTCACCAACTTTTTTGGGGAAGGGAGGGTTCCGAACCCTATTCTAAAATAGATTACTGAAAAAACATCGGGTGCCCTTATTCTAACCTCTCTACTGGAGGACATGGTGTTTGTTCTCGCGACCTACCGGCGGAAGGGCTCAGGGCAAAGTCCCCCCAAGCGGATTGTTTTGCGGATTGAGTCGTTTTTCCCCCGCAACCAGAGGTAGAAGGTGGCACGGAAAGAGTGTGTTGAAAGCTGGACACTGGCATCAAGCGAAAGATCCAACCATTCTTCGAGAAGCATAAGGTGTTCTTGTTTGATGCAAAGTGTTTTGGCCGGGATGGTCAGTTGGTCAACCCTGCGACCAGATGGATTGCGTTGCATTGGTGTCCCACTTGTGGACAATCGGAATTTAGGGATCCTCTCCGAACTCAGAAAGACAGGCTGACTCATTTTGTTTGAGCTACATGAGTTGTTTTAACATCAACTGGGCGGAGGGGAACAATTTAAGGAATGTTTTACACCACGCCCACCTGGCGTGGAACTACCAAGGTCTCAAGGTTTGGGGGTTTGGGCGGGTGGTTTCGAACCCCAAACGAAAGCCAGTCGCTAACGGTTGGTTCGACACTGGTCCATTTGAACATGGGACAACTTATGTGGAACCTACGTGACACGTTTTGTCAGCGAGCTCAACGCTTTATGTACATGGTGGTTTATGTACATGGTACCAAAATGGGTAACTTGTCCCACTCAATGGTTGAACTATCATCATTTGTGTGGTTTCCCCCCCATGCTCATCCCATGCATCACGGACCTTTTGATCAACCCCCACATGTTCACAAGTGTTTTTTGCTTCCTCTTTTTTCTAGGGGTTGATTCCCCATTTGTTTCAACCATCGTTCTTTTCAAAAACCAGTTGTTTCCACTTGGATTCTGCGGGTTTTCTGAAAAGAAGGATCCCTGGGTTCAGAATGGGGAAGTGTCCAGCAGAATTTTCTTCGTCGGCGGTTTGCGCTCGAGTCCTCATGGTCACCGTGCTTCAGGGCGCGCGTCACTTTTCTTCCATTTGGTTAAGAATGTGTTATTTTCCACTGTTGGTTTTAAAGGGAATCTATCACTACTGGAAATAGTTTTTGAATATTTTCCAGGGGACTTAAGCAAATGGAGGTTTTACAGGGCTCCGCGTATTTCTCCGTTAACATCACCCCCTCGACCGACGAAAAGGGAACTATAGGGAACCCTATTGTCTCATGTGTCTTGTGTTTTTTGAGAGCGAGCCCCCATGCCAATGCGGACAACTGTGTTCTTTTGCACGGGACTTTTTGCCTACCCTTTAACCTAGTCCATGCTACAAGGGGGAAACAACATCCAAATTTGGACAATGCCGTCTCTGGATATGAACAGGGATGCATTTCGCTTGGGCAGCACAAGAGAATAAATGCGGTTTTGGCACGAGTCGTGGAAGCCCACGGGCAGAATCTCCAGATCAAAATAGGTTTGTGCACACTGCAGCTGACCAAAAATCAAGGGCTTTAGCTTTGCAGGGGCAACGATTGGGGTGAGTCATGTGTGAGTGAAATCCATGTATGTACGTCTATGTCTATGTCTGAATGTGTGAGATCTATGACCAAATTTGTCTTGCTACATTGCCACTCCACGAGAAAGCGGGCGACCAAGCTGCAGTCTCCGCTGTGTTTCTCTGTTGTTTTCTCAGGTGACCCGACGAGCTGCGGTGATCTTTGGGGCCCTCACACTTGTAGCTGTGACGTCGATCGTGCTCATTTAGCTGGCATGCTGGACGTACATCGTGTCACCTCTGTGTCCCTGGCTTCCATTGCTATCAAACATGCAATGGGTCAGTGGGTTTGAGATCAAAGTGGCGATTGAGTTTGGCAGAGTGCTGTTTTTTGCCGTTGAAGTTTCCTTTGTTGATATTGGTGCTATTGTTCTTGTTCTTGCTCTTGTTGTTGTTCACGTTGCTCTTCTGATTCTTGTTGTTGTGGTTGGGGTTGCGCTTGGTTGGCTGGCTGTTTGGTTGGTTGATTGGTTGTTGGTTGTTGGTTGGCTGGCTTGTTGGATTTGTTTGTTGCCGCTTTGTTGGATTGTGTGGTTGCTAGTTTGCTTGCTTGCTTGTTATTGCTGTTGTTTTGTATTTTGTTTGTTAGTTTGCAGTGTGGTCTTTATGGTTGATGCTATTGGCGCAGTTCTCCTGCTGAGTCTGCTGATGTTACTGGTGCTGTAGTGTTGTGTTGTTGTCCTGCCTCCTGCTCCTGCTGCTGCTGCTGCTGCTGCTGCTGCTGCTGCTGCTGCTGCTGCTGCTGCTGCTGCTGCTGCTGCTCTTTTGTTTGCTTTTATTATTTCTCTCGTTTTTGCTTCGGTTTTTGTTGTTGCTGATGTCGTGGCTCGTGTGCATGTTCCATGATGTTCCTTTGTTTGATGCTTTGTTCGTTCGGTCGTGGTTGTTGCTTGTTTGTTCGTCAGCTCGGTCTTTGTTTCGTTGGTTTTCTCGCGTTTTGTTCAATGTTTTTGTTTGTGTGTGGGTGGTTGTTTCTTTCTTGGGTTTGTCTACGTGACTGTGTGTTTGCGGGTTGATTTTTGTGTTTGTTATTGTGTGTCTTTGTCTGCTTGCTGGCTGGCTGGCTGGCTCTGGCTGGCTGGCTGGCTTGTTTGCTTGCTTGCTTGCTTGCTTCCTTGCTTGCTTGCTTGCTTGATTGATTGATTGATTGATTGATTGATTGATTGATTGATTGATTGATTGATTGATTGCTTGATTCTTTGATGAGCTGTTTGTGTGTGTTCTTTGTTTCCGTTGTTGGTTCACTTGTTCAAAAAAAACAATAACATATTGCTGGGGTCCTAATTCCAGCCAAGCTTAGTTCTGCTTTGTCAAGCACGCATGGTCTTCTTGTTGCCAACTGCCCTGAAAGCCGCCATTGGGTGTGGCTCAAAATTAAACAGGGCTCCTTAAAAGATCTCCATTTTGCCCATTTGAAACATGGCTTGTTCCATCAAAATAAAGGGACACCTCCATTTGCCTGGCAATGTTCAGGTGTATAATGTAAGGATCCCTGTTAAACAGCTGGGGTCAGGCAGGTTTTAGCCTTTCCATTTGCCAGGGTTCCATCTCGGACCCGATTTTTTGAGCCACGCCAACATGATTGAATTTGTCTCCATGAGCGCCTTGGAGTGCTTGCGGATTGCCACAGTAAGGCTGTGTGTTTGGACATACCGGTCAGTCGGTTGCTTCTTGTAGGTCTGTGATGCTTCTGGCCAGTCTGGTGGTCGTAGTGTCGTGTTGCGTGATATTCATGAGCAGCTTTCTTAAATGGCTTCCGCGAAAGGACAATTCATCGCTCACATGTTGTTTGGGAACCCATGTGCCCTCGTGCCGCACGTTGGTCTTCCAATAATTCCGAGGGCATGGAGCATTTATTTGTGGCGGTGCAAGTGCCTGACATGAGCAGCCCAGTGCAGTCGCACCTCGTTTTCTCCTTTTGTTGGGTTCATCTCAAAAAGGTCAATCAGAGGGTTTTGGTCACCGGGCCTGACATGAGCAGAATCGCAACGTTCTAGCCAATGTCCCAGGCGCTCAAGCTTCAATCCAGGGGCAGCATGAAGTCAGTTGGGCGACGAATTTCCAGCTTTTCAATGTGTGGGTGGATTCAACATGGCGCACATGAGTGTATCCAGATTTCAGCACCATGTCTTTCAATGGTTTCTGAAGGGCACTCCTTCACTTCTATCTCCATCGCACATTCTGAAGGAGCTCGAGCTCACACGAGCTTACACAGCTCTATTCGGCAATTTGTTTCTTTTCCCAACAGGACATGTGGCCAGAACCGGATTCAAAGGTGGAGTGGCGTGTGAGTTTTCCGTCGATGCCATGGGCAATTGCGGGGTGGGCGGTGTAGATGATGAAGAAGTTCAGCTCCGAGGCTGCTGCAAGTCAGCGGACGGGGAGCTTGACAAGTGGAAAGCTCAGGCTTTGTCGGAGAGACCGGGCGAACAGGGCGAGAGGCTGGTGTCGTCCTTCCCAAGTGACTCGAGCGCTTGCAAGAAACTTCCCCAGAATTAGTCCCCTTTTTATTTTTATTTTTTTGCTTTTTGGGAGTTCCCTTTGTTTTCCACGAACCGGGCATTTTGTTTTGTTTGCTGGGGTCCTAATTCCAGCCAAGGAAAGAGGCGCTTGCTCGACTGGTGAAATCCTTCGCCCATGGTCGGCAACTGGACGTTTCCTCCTTCAACGGCTCTGGCCAGTGCGAGGTGCGGTTTGATGAGAAGCTTACTCAAATGACGCTGGTACCAATAACGGGGCAAGGCGAATGGTCCGTTCCCCTCATTTGCGTGATCGATGCCAAGGTGGATTCCCCACCAGGCTTGGGGCGATACTCTTTGAACGCTTCCGTGCGTCTGCGTGTGGGTCCCCATTCCGGGCGCGGGCCCGACACCTTGCTCTTTCCCAGAATTAGTTCCCTTTTTTTGTTTTGCTTTTTTGGGGTCCCCTTTGCTTTCCACGAACCAGGCAAACAATATGGCTATGGGTCAAAAATGCGCACCCAAAATGGCTTGCCCTGGTAAATGGCGCCAAAGACGATTTAACCTGCGGTCCGATTCCTGGTGGTTGTATTTTGACATGTACCCTATAGGTTTTTATTCCACTAATTGACTACTTGACTTTGTTTTCCACTAATTCCTAATTTTGTCCACTAATTCGACGAATTCCCATATTTTTCCACTAATTCGACTAATTCCCCTATTTTTCCATGTTTTTTCCACTAGCCGGGCAAAACTACCTGGAGTCTCCATGACCCTTAAAAAAAGGGATCATTACCCCAAAAGATGGGGTCATGGACCCAATTTTTAAAGAAGGGTGATTGAGACTCCAGGTATAGGATTGTGCTGGGATCCGAATTCCTAATTCCAAGGCTGTTGCAGCACTAATTGCTGTTGGGGATATCACCAGAGCTTATTTTTGTTTTTGCATTTGTGGGTCCCCTTTGGTTTTCCACGCACCAGGCAAAAAACCACATGCTGTGCTAGTTCCCAGTTCCAAGGCTGTTGCAGCTGGGCGTGGAGGAGGGCGAAGCGATGTGTCTCCTGATGCGAGCGGCGGCCCGGCATCTGCAGAAGGAGGCGGCCTGGGAGAGGCAGCGAGCAATGGACGACGAGAGCGTGGCGACCACCATGATTCGAACCTGAGCTTCATTTGTTTTGTTTGCTTAAGAGTTGGTTGTTATTATTAGGTTCCCTTGCATTTTTTCCCAGGATCAAGCAAATGGAAGTGAGCTGCAAGTGGATTCCGACCCTGTTCATGTTTGTGTTGGAAAAGGTGCCCCTTTGAACTCGTTTTTGTCCCACGGAGAAAAAAGAAGAAGTAATCCTTGGGCTGAGGAACCGTGCCTAAACTTCAAGGCCCATTGGCAGACCTACTGCTGAACCAGGTGAAGCGGCAGGTCAGCGACCTGTCGGGCAAGCAGTTTGAAGCTCACGACTGAGGCGCGCGCCCGGGCCGCGGGTTTTTCCCGGCACGGCACCCACCTTTGCCCATTTCTGTGCATTGGCTGTGCCGTCTCAAATGGGGAACCCCTGGTTGACGCTGGTTTGAGTACACCTGGCTGTGATTTTTTCATGGAGCCTTCTGCAAAATGGTTGGACACCAATCCCCAGGTGAATGATGTGCACGGGACACATCCAAGTGCAGACTAATGGGAGCTGGGGACCTGGACGGCTTCATTTGAAATGAAGCCGTGGGCTGACATGGGCGCGTCTCTTTTTCGGGCACCCAGATGCTTGGCTTTCTCTTGAATTCCCTAAAGCACAAAAAAAAGGTCGGAGGTTGTCCCCGAAAAAAGAAGACCAGTCCATATACGTTCCTTTGTAGTCGGTGCTGACGTCTTGCCAAATCGCAAGACGGCAGCACAAGTGTGGGCACCTTCGCGTGCGGTGGAGCAAATGTTTCTGGCAGCCTACATCAGCCCATGATGCTTATTGGCTAGATGGCTGATGGTCAAGATGCAAAGCTCACACGGCCTTCTGTTTGATAAACTTTACTTTCATGTTGGTCCCACAATAAGCACACTTCATTTCACCCTCACTCACCCCCTCTCCCTCCACGGAATGGTTTTATCTCTTGAACTCCATCCACAGGGGCACGGATCAGTTGTCCCTGACGTGTCATAATTATAATGATTCTGATTGATTTTGCTTGACCTGCAACAAGAACGCGAAGCAATGTAGATAGTAGTTGGTACTCGAGCTAATATTCTACACAGCTCTGAAAGCGACTTGGAGTACTTCTGTTGTCATGTACAAGAAGCAGCTGGTCCTAAGTTCATGTCTACGCAGTTGTTGGGTTTATGAACCCGTCGGCTCCCAGAATTGGTGTGTTCCTTCCAACTGGTGCGAAGGGAATTGTCTGTCCATCCGCAGTATTCTCAGATTTGGAATCCTTCAGAGCAGGAGGGCAATTAACGTGCGTGATACCAGTACGAGGTCAAGGGTTCTGCGGCTAGTTCAATCGAGCCAGTTACCCTGACACGGCATCGGTCGTGACTAAAATTCATGTCTTTCTTTTTAAATCTTGAACAACAGTCAGGTTTTATAAGAATCAAGCGTCTCGAAATCATCAAAACGAGTAAATAATAAGTGATGCACGCAGTACCACATGGGAATTCTGTTGGCTTCGCTCCCAATTTCAAGCTGGCGCTGTGGGCAGAATCACTTGTTAGCGACATGCTTTGCACAAGCTCCAACTACCTCACCGGGATAAAATGAGGTCACCTATGTTCAAGCTCCCTCGGGATGCCTTTCCAGTTTGTGAATACTAACTTGCGTAGCCATGGTCAGGGAGCAGGCACGTCGCTCTCGTCGGCTCAAGCTGGCAGCTGCGTGTCACGAATGTACGGGTTATGTATGCTTTTTGAGATACCCTTTGTTTACCTTAAGGGTCCATGGTGGGATCCAAAGCACTTTGTTGGGTCCCGAGTTTTCCATGTTTTTCAGTTGCTGGCTGACTGGAACAACGCCATTTGACCTCCGCAGCCTCCCACCGTGCAACCGAAAAGCACACCCAGACAGCTTTTCCGGTGCGCTCGCACTAGCCAGTGTGGCCATGATGGTTATGTTATATAGTTACTGTACATTCATAGAAACACGCACACAGTCACACAAGAAAGCAAACAAAGAACACACAAACAAACAGACAGACAGACAAACAGACAGACGGACGGACAGACAGACAGACAGACAGACAGACAGACAAACAGACAAACAGACAAACAGACAAACAGACAAAGACACCATATCCCATTTGCCCATGTGATACACCATCACCCCACCAGCCACCACCTAGACCACCAACCCCCAACCGACCAAGCACTTTTCACCAGCCGTCACCTGCCATTTTCGGCGTCACTGCAGTTCTGCGAAGCGACCGACCGACCCACAGCCAAACTCTCGCAGTGCTATGCCAAAGACAGCTGCAGCACTGGTGCCCGAGGCTGGAAATCCGAAATCCCCGGGCAGTGGAGCCTGGCTATTGGACCTTTGGACTTCAAGTTTTGGGTTGGAACGGAACGTCTCCATTGGACCCGCACGTTATACACTTGCGGAGTTTTAGTCGTTGCGGCGAACTGAGGGAGCTGCGGGGCACAAACTGATGGGATTTTCAGTCCTACTGCGAGCCTTTCTTAGGGCTCTGGGACGCTCCTGCAACATATCGGGGGTTTCAAAATCCTGGGATTTGTAAGCCTGGCTTTGTTTTGGGATGGGTAGCGTGAGCAACTGCCGAGCTGTTTCTCATGTTTGGTCTTGGAAGGACATGAGGGGCCCAACCAAATTCCTGCTTACGCTAGGGAGCCCACTGAAAGTATGTGGTTGTTCGTCATGCAGCAGCGTGTGCCTGATGGTCAACGTCTGATGCATTGCTCAACATGGTTTACTTGATCGCTTTAGCACGAGGTTTTGCTGCGTAGGCTGAACAGGCTGTACAAGTCAAGCAGGCTCGACTCTTAGTTTGGGCCCAGACTGAACCTTTTGAGGGCTTCTCAAAGTGACTCTTGGGGGTTCCCCTTAGAAACGCACACTGCAAAGCTTTGAGGCCGCCTCAAAGGAAACAGGTCCCTGGGTTCTTGAAGGGTTCCCCGCTTCCTGAAAAACTGCCAACGCGCTGCGAACGGGTGAAATCTGCGGAATTCGAGGTGAACCATTACGGAGAGCGTCTAATGTGGATGATCAGCACTGGGAATGTTTGTCAATCAAGCGGAATCCTATTGGGGGAACAATGATCATTTGCTGGACAAGAGGAGTGCGAGTCGTGGGTTTGTTATTTGGACTCAAGTCACAGCCAAATGAGGTTTCCCGAAAAATAGGGCTCTGAGATGCTCTGAGGGACCCTAAGCCGCCATGAAAATACGGGGTTTTGTATTTTGGTGCTTCTCAAACTGCGGGACACCTTGAGGTTGGGTTTCATTGATTTTCCTCAGCTGCCCAAAAGAAGATCCCATTTTGAGACGTAAAGAGAGCCACAATAGGGGGGATGTCTTTTCTTGAACAACTCCTGCCCCCATACATATGTATAATATATTATATGTATATATATATATATACACATACACATGAGTGTTTTCTTCTGGTGTTTGTTTTACCCCAGAGTTGGCACCCTCAGACAGACAGCCATGCGTTCGGCCTCGCCACTGCGAGGCCGAGATGGCGGCGGTGCTGCACACTCACAAGCTTCGGCGCACAGAGGTGCGCGCCAAACGGGCGCGTGGTGTGGCTTCGCTTGTTGGTTTCTGATCGAATACCAACCAAAAGGCGGTCCACATTTTTTGGCAGCACTCATGTTGGTACCGTTGCATGTTGGTTAAAAGCGAAAAAAAGGAACATGAGCATCATTTGAAGGGTCCCTAGTTTGAGTTGTATCCCCATTTGACTCTTTGGGGCTTTCTTACTTTGACATGGGACCAACGGAACCCCGATGTGTCATGGCGTGCCACGTTGGCTTGAGTCCTTGGGCCACTGAAGACGACACTTGAGCCTTGAAGATCTCGCACCGGCGCCTCAAGTCCGTGAGCTTGCTTTGAGGTCACCCTTGGGATGCCAAAAGCGAATTGCAAGGGAAAGCGCGCCCCCCATGTTTTTCCCGATCAACTCGGAAACGCTGGGCGGGAAACTCGGAAGAACTGGCCGCAAACAAATCGGGAAGACTGGCCGGAGTCGGAACAGCTTGTCAGGAGAAACTTGTCAGGAAAGACTTTGAACTCCGCTGGGATGGTTCTATCTGGTTTTGTTTTGTTTGTTTGTTTTTTTGGGGGGGGGTAGGATGATGTATAGTTTTTAAATATATATATATATATAGGTCTGGTTCCCTGGCTGGCCCCGCACAGCCTCACATGGACCTAGGGCCGCGGGTTGCCTGTTGGCTCTGATTCGGCGGCAGTTTGGAGTTTCCCTATGGGCTGCTTTCTACGCTGGCTTAGATTCTTACTGCGGGTGGGTCTTGGGTTGGCTTGGGGTTCGTTTCGGCTCAGCAAAGGGCTGACATTCAGGATGCTGTTGGGTGGGGTCAAGGCTGACTTTGGCGGGTGTGGGATTTGCTTGGAGCTGATTTGTGTTACGTGTGCTGCTGGTTCAGCGTTGGCTTTAGGCTTGATTTAGGGTGTGGTTGCTCGAGTTGCGACATTGTGTGGCTAGCTTTGGTGGTTTGGGGCCAGCCCAAAGCCAAGCCCAACCCAGCCCAATACCAAACCAATCCAAGACCCACCCGAGCCCTGAGCAACTCCCAGCCACCGAATCAGAGCCAACAGGCACCCCGAGGCCCTGGGTCCAAGGGAGCCTGCCTTAGGAAAACACCAGCCCTGGGGAACAAAAACCAAACATCTCAGTCGGGGGGGGGGGGGGGGAAGCAGCTCATCTAGAGACCAACTCAAATGTGGCGACCTCAAGATTTGAGTTGTGAGCTCACATGGCCCCATGATAAAGTCTCCTGGCTGCGAACTTTGATCTGGGGCCCAGATTTCGTTTTGGTTTCCCTAACCAGCCCCAAAGAGAACCGAAGAAGCTCCCATTCGGATGGAAGCACGTACTTGCTCGGGTTGCCAAGAGACTTGGGGTCGCTCATGGGCCCAGGGTTACTCTTCTTGCTTCCGTGGATAGGCAGAATCCTACACCAGTTAGGATGGATGAAGCCTGGGAGTTGTTCATCCACAGCATGTCACTTCATTGATTGCTCCCGTTGTATGTTTTCAGTTTGGCACTGTGCTTCAAATGTTTGGTCTTCATGCGTTTAGCTGTGCTGCTCATGAACACCTTCACAGCCCAGGTTCTACAGCTTCTAGATTTCTTGGGAATGTGCCAAAATCAGAGCCCCTGCTTTTGGCGGATTCTTATAGACGAACATTTGCAGGATTTGCATGTTTTTTGCTTTCCGAATGAGGGACCCCTCTTGCATTTGGGTTTTTGGAAAGGTTCTGAGCATCTTTGAGGCACCCTTCTTCACAGTTCCAAACCTTTGAGCCAATGAGCAGATGTTTCCGGTGGAGTCAGAGCTGGAAGTTGAGTTTTGTCTGAGAGAAGTAGCGGATGGTTTGGAGGCGCGCCGCCGGTTTCCCAAGAAAGGCTTCAAATCCAAACCAATCGAATTTGGCCAACCATCCCAACCAGCTGGCTCCACGAACTTACCTCTGAGGAATCCTAGCGGACTCTTGGCCCACTACAAACAAGCAAAAAAGCCACCGGCAACCCCAACGTGGGCTCCTGAAAACGAAGGCGGCGCCGAATCGAAAGACCCACCAGCCATTGGCGCTCCGAGCATTTCTCCCGAGGCGCCGGTGAAGGAGTCCGGCGTGCGGCTCCTGGATTTCCCGCAGGCCGTGTGAGATCTGGTGAGACAGACATGAAGTGTCAGAATTACTTCTCTTGAGTTTAGTATTTGGTGTTTCAGAAACATGTCTACACAACAGATCATGTTCGGTGTGTGTTGTTTGTACAAGATGCAAATTATCAAGCATATGTTGTGTGTGTGTGTGTGGGTGGGTGCGTGCGTGCGTGTGGGTGCGTGCGTGCGTGCGTGCGTGCGTGCGTGCGTGCGTGCGTGCGTGCGTGTGTGTGTGTGGTGTGTGTGTGTGTTGTGTGTGTGTTGTGTGTGTGTTGTGTGTGTTGTGTGTGTGTTGTGTGTGTTGTGTGTGTGTGTGTTGTGTGTGTTGTGTGTGTTGTGAGTGTTGTGTTTGTTGTGCGTGTTGTGTGTGTTGTGCGTGTTGTGCGTCTTGTGTGTTGTGCGTGTTGTGCGTGTTGTGGGTGTTGTGTGTGTTGTGTGTGTGTTGTGTGTGTTGTGTGTGTTGTCTGTTTTTGTTGTCTGTTTTTGTTGTGTGTGTGTGTTGTGTGTGTTGTCTGTGTTGTCTGTGTTGTGTGTGTGTTGTGTGTGTTGTGTGTGTGTTCTGTGTGTGTGTTGTGTGTGTTGTGTGTGTGTTGTGTGTGTTGTGTGTGTTGTGTGTGTTGTGTGTGTTGTGTGTGTGTTGTGTGTGTTGTGTGTGTTGTGTGTGTTGTGTTTGTTGTGTGTGTTGTGTGTGTTGTGTGTGTTGTGTGTGTTGTGTGTGTTGTGTGTGTTGTGTGTGTTGTGTGTGTTGTGTGTGTTGTGTGTGTTGTGTGTGTTGTGTGTGTTGTGTGTGTTGTGTGTTGTGTGTGTGTGTGTGTGTGTGTGTGTGTGTGTGTGTGTGTGTGTGTGTGTGTGTGTGTTGTGTGTGTTGTGTGTGTTGTGTGTGTTGTGTGTGTTGTGTGTGTTGTGTGTGTTGTGTGTGTTGTGTGTGTGTTGTGTGTGTTGTGTGTGTTGTGTGTGTTGTGTGTGTTGTGTGTGTGTTGTGTGTGTTGTGTGTGTTGTGTGTGTTGTGTGTGTGTGTGTGTGTGTGTGTGTGTGTCTGTTTGTGTGTGTGTGTGTGTCTGTGTGTGTGTGTCTGGGTGTGTCTGGGTGTGTGTGTGTTTGTGTCTGGGTGTTTGTGTGTCTGTGTGTCTGGGTGTTTGTGTGTCTGTGTATCTGGGTGTTTGGGTGTCTGTGTGTCTGTGTGTCTGAGTCGTTGTAAAGGTCCTTGCAAGGCGCTTCGTTTTCGGTGACCATCGATGTTGGTTGAGTCATTGCCGTAGCTCCGCGAAAGAATGGCCGTTTCGAGACAAAGGAATTTATAATACGCCACCATGTTTTTTTGGGTTTTTGTTTTTATGTACAAGATGCAAATTATCAATTATATGTAGTGTGTGTGTGTGTATGCGTCTGGGTGTTTGTGTGTGTGTGTTTGTGTGTCTGTGTGTCTGGGTGTCTGGGTGTCTGGGTGTCTGTGTGTCTGTGTGTCTGAGTCGTTCTAAAGGTCCTTGTAAGGAGTTTTGTCTTCGCTGACCATCGATGTTGGTTGAGTCATTGCGGTAGCTCCGCAAAAGAATGCCCGTTTCGAGACAAAGGAATTTAGAATAAACCACCATGTGTGTGGATTTTTGTACAAGATGCAAGTTATCAAAATTTGTAGTGTGTGGTTTATCCTTATACATGTTTTTAGCTTGCTTCCCAGTAGCAAGGCCTAACTCGAACGTGATGTAACCGGAAACATGACCTTCGAAAACCATGGTTTGCCCTTTTGTGCTTTCTGTGCGTCATTGCCGCTGGGATGATATTCTCAGTTGTTGATCAGATGTCCCTCGTTAATTTTATAGGAAGCCTATCACTGCTGGAAATGTTTGTGTTTTTTTTCCAGGGGGCGGACAATCAAACGGATGCATTTTTTTGGCTAACTGTGAATGGTTCCCGTTGGGGATCCCGGGGCCCAACTTTGACACATCCTGCATCTCTAATCTATGAGGAGGCATGCTCTCACACATCCTTTTCTTAGGTAACATGTCACAGAGCACTGGGCTCCCTCATTTTGACTGCTTGAGTATGGGTCAGTTTGTCAGTCTGCCCGGCTTTTGCTTTTCCGCGAGTGAGTGGGGTCCCGAAGGTCAAATCCCGCTTCAATTTGCGTTCGTCTCCAAGAATATGGGGGTTGATCAATTTATCCTGGCCCCCAAATGACCATGGGTAACTTTTCACATTTAGTGGGAAGCAAAATATCATCTTTCTAGCGGTTTTCGTCATCCCATGTTTACCGGACCTTTTGATCAACACCCATATGGAACCCACGAAGGCTTTGCTCTTCCTCTGGTTTAAGCCGAAGCCCCAAACAGGAGTGACGCCCTCGCCTTATCTCAAATTACTCGTAGGCGGCCTTGTTGGCGCCCGAAGTATCCCCATGGTTGGCTTCCTGAACGCTTACCTTTGACAGCCAAGAAATCCTCCAACACAAAAAGAAAGCAGTGTTTTTTTTCCCTTTGACGAGCGACCTTGGGATCCCAACCAAAACCGGGAGAAAAACACACACACATCGGATTTCCCCAGGAGAAAGGGAGAGGCTTTCTTCCCGAGCGGCCGGGCTTTAATGTTGACCCTGGACTAATAAACCCCTGTTTATCAATATTGGGGTGTCCCTGGTTTTAGTGGGGATTCGGACCACTTTTGGAGGGGCCCCCACCCCCATATTAAAATAAACACGGGTTTGAACTCCTCCGGGGTCAACATTACACCAACGCCGGCGGCCAGGATATGGCGCCCTTCGTGTGCCAGTTCTTGCGCTCCGAGGAGGTCCTGGCACTACTGCCCGTGAGCCGGAGGCTCGCTCGACTCCGCGACCGAGACTCCGCGACGGTCGACGCGGCGGTTTTTTCGCTTGGCGTAAGAAGACGGCGTCGTGTTTTTTGCAGGTACCCTCCTGTCCACTACCATGGAACCTGCCTGAGAGGTCCTGGAAGACCATTTTCCTTTAGGGACCTTCGGGTGGGTTCTATGTTAGTGGACAGGAGGGTAGGTGTTGACCCTGGATTAAGAAACCCCTCTGAATCAATATGGGGGTGTTCCTCTCCAAAAGTGATGAATCCTCACTAAAACCGAGGACTTATTAGTCTGGGGTCAACATTAGGTGTTGACCCCCAAGGCATCTCTGCAGGGCGGCTTTTTTTTTTGAGGCACAAAGCAAGAGGTACACTTATCTGTTTGGCTTAATTTTGGACGGGCCCCACTTCCCTATTAAGAAATTGGGGTTAGTTGATATGGGGTAAAGATTAGGTATTGAGAAGCCAAAAGGAACCGGGGAACATCACGCCCTTTGCTTCAATGTTTATTCGCTTGATTTGGGTTTACATGAGAATCAGTTCATTTAGATGATGAGAATCTCTTGATTCATGCTTTGATACTAGGTCCCCCAGTAGTGCCCTTTTACCCTTTTTTGGTTGGGAGGGTTCCCCTACTAAAATAGACTACAGAAAATTAGTTGGTGCCAAATAGACTATAGAAAGGGTACCCTTATTCTAACCTCTCTACTGGAGGACCTGGGATTTTCATTCCCCACTGATTCACGCCAAATCCTCCAACTCCGATTCTTTGAGCCGTCCCGCGGCCTCACGTCCCGCGGAACAGTGTAACAGCCCGCCTGGGGCCTGGCACAGAATCAAGGAGATGGACAGGCATGGAAACCAACATGTGCATGGCAGAGCCTTTCTTTGGATGTATCATATTATGAAGCATCCGAATTGTTTGTGTGTAGATGCATTGAGCTGGATGTGGCTTGAACAAGCACCGAGCCCACGTTGACTGTCCACTATTTGAAAGGACTGTCCACTCGCAGGTAGTTCGCAGCGTGAGAAACTGAACCCGCTGAACCGTGGAGTTTCCAGTGCGCTTTATTTCCCAAGTTTGTGTTAAAGGGTACGAGCTGGGTCACTCTTGACAAGGGGTCGTTACGACTGTGACAAGAGGCTCTTTTGGTGTGACTAGGGTACGTTACATAACAAGCAATCCACTATGAGGACGCCGGCTCAATCCCATTTTGCATCTTGCCCTGGACTACAAAACAATTGATGAACTAGGAACCTGAAGAACTCCTACTAGGTCTGCCAGTAGTGCCTCTTTTGTTTTTCTGGTTTTTGAGTTCCCCTACTAAAATCGACGTTCCAAAAAAGGTCGGGTGCCCTTATTCTAACCTCTCGAATCTGGAGGACCTACTTCCTGAGTTCCTGGACTTTTTAACCTTTTGGAAAGACTGTCTTAGTGGTAAAACACGAAGAACTCCTAGGTTTAGGGTTGAACCTTGACGAAGACCGTCCCCCGAATCCCCCGTGTTCCGGAACTCGCTTGAGCGAAGCCAGGGTGCACGCCATGGCGATGCAGCAGGAGGCGAGCGGTCATCTAGGGATTGATCTATGTCATCCTATGATACCCAGTGCTTCCAGGTACCATTACAGGTAGCCAGATGTAAAACCTTGAGGTAAAATTGAAACCTTGAGGTAAAAAGCATTTGGGTAAATAGCAGCATTGCTTGTTGGGGATCCGGTCAGACATCTCATCAGATGATCAGGCTCCCTCAACCTGGATTTCCATGTCTTGACTTGCACGTATTGCCAATCTTATTGTGCTTCAAGCGATTCGACGGCAAATTGCCGAGACGTATGTCATTGAAGTCTCTTCAACAGGCCTCTGCGGCATCCGTTCAAATGGGTGTGGGCGAAAATTAAAGCCACTAGGAATCGGACCGAAAACATTAGTCCACGTTTCCATTTCCCAGGGCAAGCCATTTGGGGTACAAATTTTGACCCACGCCCAAATTTTAGGTCCACGGTTCGTGGGAAAACCGGCGCTGAGGTTTGGCGCTTCTTCTGCCGACGTCGCTGGGGTTCTGAGCTCAGCTCGAAGAGCAAAAGCCCAAGTGACAGTGCTGATTTCGGGGTGATACTGTGATATCAGGTAACCCTTAGTTGGTGGTTTGGATTGGTGGTTTGGGGATTTCAAATTCTCGTTCTTGTAGGGATAAATGGGAACCACTCTTTAACCACCAAACCACCGCGCTCCAAACCCCCAAGTACAGGAAAGTGGATGATGCTGTGGATGGTTGCGAAATCCATTTCGCACCGTTCGGAAACCCTTGTTTCGGATGATTTCCCCGTAAATACGAACACACAATGGTTTTCAATGGTTTCAACGTGGTGCAGGATACCGTGGATGGTTGCGAAATCCATTTCAATGGTTCATCAATGGTATCACCGAAGAGCAAATGGTTGCTCAAAAAGTACCACTGTGTAGGTGGTTCGGGTGTTTACCGGTGAAACCCTAGTTTCTGATGCTTCTCCCGTAAATACCAACAAACGCTGGTTTTCAATGGTTTCAACGTGGTGCAGGATTTTGTACCATTGGGTTTCGTAAATCCCCCACGTAAATGCCAACAAACAATGGTGTTCAAGTGGTGCAGGATGGGTTTCTGAGTACATCCCCAACGTAAATACCATCAACAATTATGGTTTTCAATGTGTTGAAAATGGTGCGAAGATTTCGTCCATCCACAGTAATCCCCATGGCTTCAGAATTAAACATCACCTCTAGGAAACCAATTTAAGGTATTCTAAAGAGAGCTGTCTGGTGGGGTGATTTCTATAGATCGGATAATGGACTAATATACATATATACATATACATAGATGCGATTTATGCATTGGTGTTTCATGTCTATGTATTTGATGGTTGGTGTGTGTTTTTGTTGCTTTCCAATTTAGCTATTTGTGTGTGTGTGTTTCTTGATGTTTGTTGTATTTATTCATAGTACTGATTGCCCTGATGGACTTGGCGGGCATGGGTCCTAAGTTTGAGACATGCAATACGTGTCGAGCTCATTGGCAGTTTTCGTGTAGTCTGTTGCCCAGTGGGTTTTCCTTTTATCAACTTTTTGTGGGGAAAGGGTTCCGGTTCCTTTAAACTCAAGCAACAAAATGGGTGCCGATTCATTTTTTCCCATGGCCACTGGGCATCTGAGTGTAACCACCAGGGTCAGTGTTCACAGTTTGCCGACTGTGCCACTTGTGTTAGATGTCCATTTGCTTAAGAATATGTTATTTTTGTTGGTTTTAAGAGGAATGTATCACGACTGGACATATTTTTTCATTTTTTCCATGGGTCTTAACCAAATGGAAGTAGAGCCACTTTTGATTCCGCATTCTCTTCACGCATCGTTCTCTTTAGAAACCACCTAATTTCCAGGGGTTTGGCCTATTTTTTGACGTGAAGGATGAAGAGAATGGGGAGGGTACAGCTAGAACTCTTGTTAGAGTCACTCAATATTTGTTTTTTCCTGAGTCGCATCCGGAGGCAAGTCTGCGAACCTGCACTTGTTCGACCATGCCAAGGACCGGGATCCTTTTTTCGGTGGCCTTGCCTGGGTCAAAGGACCCAATAGCTGTAGCTCCCCCAGTGCCCTTCTCCCTTTTTTGGTTGGGAGGCGAACCCCCCTACTAAAATAGACTATTGAGAAAAAAAAGGTACCCTTATTCTATCCTCTCTACTGGAGGACCTAGTGTTGTTTCTTTTGGTTTCCCCCAAAAAAGAAATCAGGTCCCCCCCAAGAAAACAGGCCACAACGGATGTTTGCATTGGAGAGTTCGCCAGGTGTTTCACGCCGCTTCGATGCCGCAGGACTGTTTACGTGACCAAAACGGGTGGTTCCCGCGGGAATTCGGGCACAGCCGGTGCCTTCCCAGCTTCCAGGCGGCTGCGACGTGGCTTTATTTTTTCTCTGTCGCATTGGGATTTGAATCGACAAAGGATGGGAATACCCATTTGGTATCACAAGGGCTTTTTTCCCACAACGAACTTGAGCGAGGGTCAACCAGGCAACGACATGTCAAGTGTGAAGCCTGGCTCAAGAGCACGATAGAGCACGGCAATCTCCGTGTTGCTCTTTGGTCGACCTTGAACCCTTAAAGACTGTTTGTCAAATAATTGTTTCCCCACTACTCTAACCTGCCATGCAGGTGGAGCGGCGCTTGGGGCTCTGGTTTGCTTCTCTCTGGCTCAATGCTCATCTTAGACTGGTATCTACACCAACAATAGCGATGCGGGAGACAAACGAGTCGCTGGTTGAAGGGGGTCAGCGACCACCGATATCTATACCAACATGGCGATGCGGGAGACAAACGAGTCACTGTTTGAAGGGGGTCACCGACCACCACAAAAGTTGTCCGGGTTTCTAGGTGCGCCACGTCAAGCCTCACGACTTGCCGGGCCTCACCATGGACATGCGCATGACCCATGAGGACCTGATCTGTCGTGTCCTTTGACTCCGAAATGCTAAGCTGACGTCTTTGATCACACACACACACGCCTTGGTGGCTCACAGGCATTCCCTAAGCTTTTTCTTTTTTTAGTTTAGTGGTAGTTTCCACTTAACCCACTAAAAGTTTAAGACACATGTGTGTGGTGTGTGTGTGTGTTCTTCTGTTTGCACAGCAGTATTGTCCCTGAATTCGGGTGCTTGCCTCTATATGGGTGCATGCCTCTATATGGATATATAACGTGGTATATAGGTGTCAAAATAGCGTGACCCCCCAACAATATCATATTTTAAGCATGTCAGCCGCCAGATGCACTGTTGCTTGGATATTTATCCTTTTCGTTCAGGCCAGATTGCATAAGTGCATCCAGCTGGTTACTTGCAAGTTTTACCTAGCGGGTTCAGGAGGGCTCAATCAAGCTTAAAGAAAGCACATGGCACCAAGGATGACAGCATTGGTGCTGACTCTCCACAGCGACGCCAGACGTAGAACCCTAGATTCCCCACAACCATTCCTTCGGCATTTCCATGTTGATGTGAACAAATTCCACGCCAGGCAGTTGGTAGGTGCTGTGTTTGATCCATCCCCCCTGCCATGCTGACGCCCCTCTGCCCCGCAGGACCTGGTGATGGTGACTGAAGCTCCTAGCACAAGCCGCGGGATGCGGAAGGCGCCGGGGTGTTTACCAGATGCCGGGCTCTGGGCAAGGTGAGATGTCTAAACAAGCTTTTCACATGGCGACTCGGTCTTTGTGACCCAAAGGCACAGAGACTTTTTGGAAACGCAGGTGGATTTCTCATTGCAAAAGGCGATCGACCTTCTCAGGGCATGGAGTAACCCAGTGGGTGGACAACTTTATCATGTTGAGAAGTGGGGTACTTGGAGTAACCCAGTGGGTGGACAACTCTGTCATTGTGCCGAGAAGTGGCAGGTAAAATCCAGGGTGGGGGCATCGTGCACAAGATGATGCCGCTTCTTGATAGCACAAGCAGCGGGTTAAGCTTTCACAAGGCACGTCATCAAGATTCATTGCTTGATTGATCACAACAACAAGATGAGTGAACTTACACAGCTACCTCATTCTTGCAAGTCGGCAAGAAGGGGTTCTGTCCCATTTGCCATGCATGTGGTTTGCACGAAGTACCACGTTCGGCGCAAGGCGCCCAGCTTTGCTCGAGTTGTGACCCGGTTTTTCAGTGACGAAAACAGGTTGGAAGCAGAACCCACGGGTTGCAACTAAGGCGTGAAACTCAAGCTTCCATTTGCTTAAGAATATGTTTTATAATTATCTTTTGTTTGGTTTTAAAAGGATTTTATCAATACTGGACATATGTTTTCATTTTTGTCCAGGGGTCTTAACCAAATGGAAGCAAGTCAGGCAAGAATGCTGGTGCTGGATCCCGCAGATGCGAGTTACAAGGACCACGTCGAGGCGTGAGTGAGACCTGCTGAAAGGCTTGCGCTTACCATTTCAGCGCCCAAAGCCCTTTTGGGTTTCTTAAAGATCAGGGGCCAGAAATATATGGTTGGCTTCTCTGTGAAAACCAACCAAAAAGAAGAAAGGGTCCACAATTCTGAGAAAACCCCCGGCTGGCTCTACTATTCTTCTACCTTGGTTCATGGGTAGAACAACATTCAAGAGGTTTGGGGGGCTGCTTATTTAATCCAAAACAGGCTTGAGTCGAGATGGCCTCTTTGAAAGCATAGCGCTGTTTACATGTGTGAGTGTGGGTGGGTGGGTGCTTGCGTACATGCATGTATGCAATTGTGTTTGTGTGTGTGTGTGTGTTTGTGTACGATTGAAAGAATGGACTCGTCTTCAAAGGGATATTCTTGGACTGGCCGCCCAACACGGTTCTTTGTTGCTCAGATGTCAAGCATCCCTGCAGAGTGGCAACAGAAAGGAAGAGGTTCACCGAGATGGCCGTGCGTCAACACCAATCGGGTAGGTGCACCACCCATTTGAGTCGATTTTAGTGGGGATTGGGATGTTCACAGGGGGTACGGGGTTTTGACCCATGGCCAGATGAAACAGTAGCGTGTCAAATTCGGAGGTTTTTGCGAAAGAAGCGTGCAATCGGTGAGCCACATGCGCCTGGAAGTTGGCTTCCTGACGCCGCATGATTA
Source organism: Effrenium voratum (assembly GCA_963377175.1). NCBI lineage: Eukaryota > Dinophyceae > Suessiales > Symbiodiniaceae > Effrenium > Effrenium voratum. The sequence goes on from CAUJNA010003313.1 coordinate 589,001, forward strand.
GCGCAATGGAGGCTACAAACCTCAACCAGCTACGACGACAGCGCTCCTAAACTTAGGGATGCCGTGATACAGCGCTATTTGTAGGCTTTGTAGATTGGTTTCCGTCTCTTCGCAAAACTCTTAAGTTAGCAAGTATGTGGAAGGCCTGATGATGTTGCTTCTATCGTGCCTGCAAACTTGACTGCTAATGGGTTGGATCTTTGGACTTTAACCTTTTTGGGAAATAAAAGCGTTTTGCACTAAACCCCCCAAAAAGTTAAACTTTTTGCAGAGGGGTCAACAGCAACCAAGTAAACACATTGTTTTCTAATCCACGAGCAATCCACACAGGCCCTACGAGCCAAGTCTGTGAGCCAACGATCGACATCACCAAATGGGTGTGGGTCAAAAAACCGGTACCCAAAATGGCTTGCCGTGGTAAATGTAAACACAGACTAAAACCCGCGGTCCGATTCCTGGTGGTTTCATTTTGACCTATACTCAAATGACCGCCAACAACAACAACAGTATCATGAGGTTATTTCTTTGTAATCTCGGTATTTGTGGTTGGCTCGCAGGGAAACTGAGAGTAGCATCACATCGACGGATTGCCCTCCATGAGACGCATGAGACCAAGCCAGCCGAGTCGCAGGTGTCCGAGTCAACCATCAACTGCTGTGACATGGCACCCGGCAGAATCTGCATCGGCGGTGACGACTCGAAGGCCAGGCGGAATGTGGGCGTGTCAAAAGCCGAAAGCCCAAGATGATGGTTTCTAGGTCCCCCAGTAGTGCCCTTTTACCTTTTTTTTGGAGGGGTCCAATACTAAAATAGACTACAGAAAAAAGGGCACCCTTATTCTAACCTCTCACTACTGGAGGACCTAGGTTTCCTTTCGGTCCTTTTTTAGCAGCCCGAAAGTTTACCCTCAATACATGCGATCCCATCCAATTATCAAGTCTCCCATTCTGGAAAAAAACATCGTCCAAAACGGCAAGAACCAGGCAATGGGCTTAAACACCAGAAACGGGGGTCCCCAATAATTCAAGGGGCTCTTCGGCCCTATGTCGGGAAATGTATGGGGGGGTGGGCATTTTGCAGGCTTGGGTTTGGACGATCCAAACCCTGAGCCCTGCTAGAGATGAAACTGCACGAATGAGCATGCGCGAGTGCAGAAGGGCTTGGATGGCGCAGAGTCTGCTGAACAGCAGTATCACCAGACCGCACGCACTTGACGGCTGCATAACATGTAATCAGGTGTATTGGCGATCATTGGCATTGAAGAACTAGCATATCACGAAAGCTACTTGACGAGGCGATTCTGCAATGCAGAGACAACTCCCCGGCTTTTGCCTCAAGAGCTCTCAGGATGGCACACGGATGCAACTTAAAATTCCAAGCCCCAAACTGCTTGTTTCAGCAACTGCTTTCTGGTGCTGACTATAGAGATATATAGAGATAGTCAACAGTGCAGGCAGGTCCAAGGATCCCTTTTGGAGGAATGACAAACCGAGACAACTTGGGTGAGGCTCGAAGGAAACTTGGCTACCAACTCCTTAGCTGTCTTGTCACGGAAAAAGTGGATTTCATGCAGGTTGAACTCCTGAAGAATCTGCATTCGGTGGAAGCTTGAAGCGAAATAGCGTGGCCTTGATTGAGGTCAATAAGCAGACAACACGGCAACGGTTTTGACTGAGGGCTTCAAATGCTTGAATGTGCCAGTCCCCCCCCCCCCCTATCGCGTCCTAAACTACAATAGGGCGCCCTTCTCCGTTGCAGTGTAACGCCAGCCAACAAATGGCTCCCCATTTCAGAAAGACTCCTGTTTCAGGTTGCAACACAACCTCTAGTTTGCTTCTCGTTTGAGCTTAACGGCGTCCAGCCATTCACTTTGCAGACCCAGACTTCTTGGAAGCCATCCATCCGATGCGTCAGGTTCGCCTCTTCCGGCGCAGGCGAAGCGGGGAAGCGCGAAGATGGATGGCATGCCTCAGCGCCCTGATACACTCGCCACAACATAGGCGAACTTGGATACATGCGTTTGCGTGTGTGTGTGTGTGTACATACATGTTACCCTACCGACTAACGTGGAATTGCGCAGACTTCCTGTTGGAAAGGGCTCATGTAGTTGGTTGGCAGATTTATACCTATGCATATATTAATATGTCATCAGCATATACCTGTACATGGGCATTCGCATATGCATGTGCATTTAGATAATATGTCTGTTCACATGCAGACACATATTCATAGATACTTGCCCTGTACACAATACAAGCAAACACTTGTACCTATGTGTTGGCATATGCATAGTTTATACACATATATATATATATATATGTGTATATATATATATATCTTTCATGCACGCGCAAACATATCACGCACACGCCCCCTCTCTCACACACACACACACACTTGTGTACACACACACACACACACACACTTGTGTACACATACAACGACACGTACATATAGTACACATTCATATAAACACACATACACAACTACTCACACATACCTGCACAACAACAGACACACTACGTACGCACACACCTACCTACTTGCCTACCTACAGACAGACAGAGAGATAGAGGGAGACAGCCAGACAGACAGACAGAGACAGACAGAGACAGACAGAGACAGACAGAGACAGACAGAGACAGACAGAGACAGACAGAGACAGATAGACAGGTAGAACATATATTTCGTACAGCCACGCACACATGCATAGATTTATACACATAGTTGGAGACAGACCGATAGATGCATTAGATCGGATTGCCCTTGCACATCGAGCTTCAGGAGTGTCCCAGGGGCTGTTTCTAAACATACGGAACCGCCCCGGCAAAAAATTATTCCGCAAGCCGCGTTCCCCGCGAAGATCTTGCCCTGTCGCCAGTTCCGGGAGCTGCCGCTTGGACTGGATCAGGGAAGTTGCGGCGGGGATGGGTTGCTGGGCGCATTTGTTGATGGACTGACTCACTTCCTGAGTTGGTGGACTTTAAACTTTTTGGAAAGACCAGTTTAGTGGTAAATAAAAAAGTTCAAACTTTTTTTGGCCGGTCAACTTGGGAAGTGAGCTGATGCACTCGTTTCTCGAAACGGCCTCTATGTGTGGTCGATGTGTTGTGAAATGAATGTTGGTGCTGCAAACGATCGGGGTCCATACCCCTTGCACCAACCCCTAAACGAACCCTGAACCCCCAGACACCCAACCCAGCCAACCACCAAACCACCCATATCCCACCCTAATCCCACCCTGAGCCCATCAAACAACCCCAAACACCCTAAACAGCCAACTGGCCCTAAACTAGTCCTGAACCAGCCGTAAATCAACCATCAATCTCACCCAACCCTCCCTAATCCACCACGAACTAGCCATGAACGCACCCCAAATTAATACTAAACCAACACTAAATCAACCTAGAAACAGCCCCACATTCGACCTAAACCCACCCTAAACCAGCGAAAGCCGAAGGCCATGAGGACACAAAAGAGTTGCTTGGCTTTAGTGAGGCGCAACCTGAACCCCGTTCCATGGTTGTTGTTGAGAAACATTTTACATTTTTGCTTATTGTGGTTTAGTGGTTGAACTCCCCACTGAAGTGCTAAAATTCGATTCGATTGTTTGCTCCCCTTCCAACGTCAACCAAGCAAACAAAATGCCTAAGAGCCGCCTCGCTCCACTTTCCACTTTCAGTTATGCAGGTCCCCCAGTAGTGCCCTTTCTAACCCCTTTCTTGGGGGAGGGTTCCCCTACTAAAATAGACTACAGAAAAAAGGGTACCGTTATTCTAATCTCTCTACTGGAGGACCTAGGTTATGCAGGTGTGTTGTCACTGCAAATCAACCCTAAAAACTCGTCATCAACTCTTCCTACACAATGAAGCGACCGTTTGCCCTTTCATAATTTAACCCAACCATGCCTGAATACAATCTGAAGAACGGCCCCGTTCCCATCCTAGATCAATGCTAGGCTAAACCACTTACAGCAACCGCGAACCTGTCCTAAACCTATCCTAATCCCACGCAAAGCCAAGCTTGCATCCACAAGCCACCCCTTAAGCCTGCCGAAACCCGGCCTAGACCCATCTTGCATCCACCCAAAACCAACTCTAATAGCCTCACTTCCTGAGTTAAAAAGTTCAGACTTGTTTTGGCCAGCCCACTCAGGAAGTGAGTAGCCTTTATCAACCCTAAACCACCCTAAACACCATCCACTTACCTCAAACCAGAAATAAACCTTGACAATGCTTGACCGAGGCCACGGCAACGGCAACCAGAGCGGGTATTGCCTTGCAGAGAGCATTTCGTGTGGGGCACTGAGTTTGGAGACAACACGGAACATCACCCAAGACTAACCCCCTACTCCAGATACCCACTTTTTCTAGGGTATTTTTGAACAACCTGGGTTTCCATGGTAAATATCTCCTTTTTTAGAAGAGGGCCGACATCATACCCTGAAAAAGTGGGTATTGGGTGTAGGGGGAAGCCAGAGCATGCGCCGGAAGTAGATTGCATTCCCGGTACGACTTGACTGGTGAACAATCCAGGCAATGACACCGTGAACGACCTCCGGCTTGTCAGGGAGGAGTGTCGCCGAAATGACTTGCACTAGTTCATTCCCTGCCTTCCGTCAACCAGGGGTTCACAAACGAATCTGTGGAAGTATCATGTTCAGCAACCTGGCAAAGCCCTGGGTTCGAGCTTTTTTGTTGGGTGCACTGATATGATTGATGTGCTGTGAAGCAAAACGCTCATGGGTTTTCAATGTGATCCCTATGATCGTCCAACCTGTGTCCGGCCGCGCTAGCATTGAGTCGTTGCTTCAACAATTTGAGGCTGGAGTGACGGACTGACGTCTCTGGATCCGAGTGTTAAACTCAATGTGTAAATATTGGCAGTAGGTCACATAGCTTTCAGGGCCTGTCCAGTTCCGGTTGAGGACACTGAGACTGCACAAAGTCGGCCAACGCGTGAAGCAGTTTACACATCTCGAGTGCATCCAAGCCTAGCTTTCATTCACCTCGGGCTCAAAGGGACCTCGGATATTGGCTGTCAAAACTGAGACCCTCCAAATGGCAGCATTCCTTTTGGTTCCCGGCTCATCCCCAATCCAACTCGTATTGCCACACTCCCACGTGTTGCGCACCTCACGTGCCATATTATTGATTGTTTTCGTGGAAGTCCACGGGGGTTTTGGTAAAAAGCGCAGGACGCCGTGGTGGCGCTGAAAACCATCCGGAACCGACATCCCGCAGGCCGGAGGAGTGGTCTCTTCAGGAGTCCAATTTTTTGGGGCCTCCAGTGGGCGATTTGGTTGGAACCCACCAGGAAAACTGCAACCTAGGGGAAATCCAGTGACGCCTGTTTTTGTTGTTGAACATCTGGGTTTTGGAACTAACGGTCGAGGGCCAGGGTTGTGGCACATCGGGTGTTGATTTCAGTGATCTCCAGTGGTGACCTGTTCTCGGAGGGGTTTCCCTTTAAAGTCAACTACCAACAGAAAGAGTGCCCCACCATATGTGTCCTTTTTGGTTGGTTCGAGCCTAAAAATAGAGGTTGTTTTTTTCTGGTTCAGATGGTTGGTTTATGCCCCATTTGCCGGGGACACCCATCTATTTTTTCCAAACCTAAAGGCCACCTATGCGCCCCACGAGTCTGGGCATGGGGACGTGACTCAACCGCTTTGGTGTGAAGAACTTCTCAGTGCCCAGCGATCGATTGCACACTGCCGTTGTCCCAGCTATTTGTGGATGGACGAAATCCGTTTGCACCGCCTTGAAATGAGAAACCATAACGTTTGTTGGTATTTACAGGGGAATCAACATAGGATTTCTTAGGTGGTGCGAAATGGATGTCGTCCATCCACAGTATGTGTGCGATATTTTGTCCATCCACAGACATTTGCTGGTGTAGGGGGTACCGACATTTGTTGGCGCAAGGGGAATGACATACTTGTGTCTTGTGACTATTGACGGTGGCTGGTTTTTCAGGTATTGAAGATTCACACAGAAACTGTGTTTTCAAAGTTGAAAGTCCCCAACACTAAGAATTAGATTGCAGCCGATTCTAGCTCAATAGACCTGGGTTTTTCTCAGCAATTCATTCGGTCCCTCAGGGGGCCTGCTGCCAGGAATGGACTTGATACACTTGGAGCGACCTGATGCTCGCAGATCAATTGCTGGTGGGTGTTCAGAGTGCGGAGGCGGGCAAATCGGCAACGCAGCCTGCGAGTGGGTCACAAATGTGGACTGCGAGCACAAGGAAGCCAACCATTCGATTGGTCCGTAGCCTCGTTTGCAGACGAAGACGGGTTTTTTGTATATACATCTAGGTCCCCCAGTAGTGCCCTTTTACCCTGGAGCAGCTCGACATGTCTCAGAGTAGCTGTTTCGATGATTTGATGGCATCCATTTTCAAACCGCTGTGTAGTTTCTGCGGTTGGACCGCTTTCCCCATTCCCAGGCAAGTTTCTTCACGCCTTGGATTGCTTCGAGCAGTCCTGCTCCCTGACAAACGTGGTTTGCACGGGCGAGCACCCTGTGACGAGGCGAGCATGTCGTGTGGATCGAGTTGAAGCTGTTGCATGTAGCATGTACAATCCCTCAGACAAACATGGAAGCTCCCAGAAGGCCTCTGTAAATGGAACCGAGTCTTCCAAAAGGTGCTGGGAGCTTCCATGGAATCGTCTGGGAGAGGGTAGCATGGCACCTGTTGGGCCCGTGGTTGCCTAGCGGCCGCAAAAGAGTTGTCCTGTTCCAATCTAAAAGCTCTGATGCTGGGTTTGGGATGCAGATTGATGCGTTCAGCTTCAGATATGTGCGCTTCCAGTTGCTTCTCTGCCATGCTCTTCGACTTTCGGCGCTCCCTTCCCTGCGTCCTGGATGTGCCAGCATCTCAGGGAGATTGCGACTCTCACCATTCGATTTGCCTACTGGGTCTCCAAAAGGGAACATGTGGGCTTCTCAAATGGCCATGGTTCAAAACCAATGGTACCCTTTTTGGATAGGTGCACCACCCATTTTAGTCTAGTGGGGATTAGGATGTTCACTGGGGGTACGGGGTTTTGGCCCATGGCCTTAAATGACTTTGGGTGTGGTTTCCTTTGAATCATCATGAGGGAAATGTTCATGCCGACCCTTGTGCGCAGTCGCAAGACTCCATTGAGGCCGGTGACAGAGAACAACTTGGGCTCGGGCCCAAGAGAGTCAGCAGTTTTCGGCTCCTTCCCCCCCACCCCCAATGAATACATGGGTATGGCTGAAGATTAAAGAGCTGGGGTTACGCGGGGTTGTAGTCAGTCTTTGGTTCCATTTACCAAGGTGCCATTTTGGTTCCACTTTTTTAAGCCGCGGCCACGTTTGGTTAAGCATGGAAAACATCCAGTACATTCGCACGTACAGGCTGTGTGCATGAACATCTCTGTAGATATCTGTAGATACACACGGGGTACATGCCCCCGCCTGAACACTTTTCCTCCTTGCGCAAAGGGAACATGTACATACTGAGAAGTGTTCTTTTTTGGGGCGACGCGCAGTGATTTCACTGTGCCCAAATCGGGCCAACCCGTTCACTGCTTGTTGCACCACGGAAAATATGCTAATCCACACATGGATGCATTCTATGGCTAGAGAAGTATTCCCAAGGGCCAACATGTTCGCCTTTGCCACGGGAGCTGTTGGCTTCACACGCATTGCTTTTGGAATGCCGCCAGATTTTGTGACCGGAGAGCGCTGAGCCATTTTTCTCGGCACCTGCAATCCAAGAGGAAAATGTGCGAAAGTGGGGATGTGTCATGATGTGTCTTTGACACGCACACACACCCTTGTGGCTGGCCATGTCTCCTAGGGCTCAACCCTGAAATAATGGTTGATCCAATTTGGATGATGAAATTCGTTAGGCATGTAACGGTGGTTATATTAATCCAACACCATTGTTGGTTTGTTTTTTTTTTTTTGTGTGTTTAATGTTTTGAATCCCAGACTTTCCTGCTTGAACTGGAATGATACTTTGGATTGTGTGACCCTCAGGGTTTTTCGCTTGGATATGTCAACATAAGAGTGAACAAGACTCCTTTGGTTGCACGCTAGCAGGGACCAGGCTTCTATTGTGCCAAGCTCATAGGAGCAATTCTGGAAATGGGGATTTTCAGTCAACTGTAGCTTCGCGAAGTGTGGCGTGACGCAGTAAGGGGCATGCAGCATACTCAGCGGATTTGGGGTTTTGCACAAATGAGAGCGAGCCCTATGATGAAGGACCCGTACTGTGAAAGTGGACTGGGATGAGGGGGGCGGGCCCTGAATGCTCTCCCAGAATTAGTTCCCCTTATTATTATTTTGCTTTTTTAGGGTTCCTTTGTTTTCCACTACCGGGCAAAAAAGAGATATATTTTTTGGCTGGGGTCCTAATTCCAGCCAAGAATCAACAGCCCTGGACTTTGTTGATTGCTCAACTGTTCCTTCAGTTGGGGATGACTGCGCTTGCTTGGGCCGACCCCCTTGAAGCTAGCTCGTGGCGAGATCCGAGGCATCAGCCACTCAATGGGTCCGGAGAGCCAACTGGTTCAACCAACTCGGCTGAAATTAGGACCCCAGCAAAAGAATCATCTATGTTGCCATTTTAGTGGAAAGCAAAGGGAACCCCAAAAAAAGCAGAAAACATAAAAGGGGGAACGAATGCTGGGGAAGCCAACTGGTTCAACCAAGCCTCATTTGCTCGATCTCCCGGACTGGAACGAAAATCAACTTGGGAAGTGTCTATCCAAGAGGGCTCCAAAAGGGAGGCATGGTTCTCTCGGCGGTTCCCGGCCGTCCGGTTTCTTATGTGTTTAGGTCTTCAGCGGTTAGTGGTTGGGTTTCCATTTGACCCACTAAAAGTTAGCCCTGGGGACACCAAAAGGACCCCAATGACAAAACAAACAACCTTTCAGGGCCCCAAACAGGGGAAGCCCATCGTTCTTAGATGTTCCAGCCGCCCTTGCGGGCACACTGCACCCCCCGGGTTCAACGCCGCCCCAGTGGTTTTTTTTCTCCATCCGCTGGTTGCCCTCCGCGAATCGGAGGCACGATGCTGTGGCCCTTGCGGACCGGCCGCTTCCCCCAGGCCCTCGGAGCCATCGAGCGAAGCGAAGCGAGGGCGAACTGCGAACTGGGCGAGGGGATCCCTTCACCCCGACCGGCCTTAAGGGCTGAGGGAGGCTATCCCGACTTCACTTCCTGAGTTGCGTTTCGGACTTTAGACCGACTTTTGGAGTTTGGACCAGTTTTCTAGGGGTACCTTCCCCATTCTTTCCAAGGATCCTTCTTTTCAGGAAACCATCAAAAACCCAGGGGAAACAGCCTGTTTTGGAAAAGAGCGATGGTTGAAAAGAATGGGGAATCAACCCCTAGAAGGTTAGTGGTAATCAAAAGGTTCGGACTTTTTCTGGCCAATCTACTCGGGAAGTGAGAAATTAACCCCAGAGGGGGCCAGCTCTTAAAAAAGCCCTACAGGGCTTATCCTTGGATTATCTTGGGCTTCTCCTGGATAGCCCCCCCCATAGCCCCTAGAGGGTCCATGGAAACAGGTTTAAGCAGCAACCTGGACCCTGAAAATCAGTGGTTTTCCTGGTTGTTCCTTTTGAACCACCATCAAAAATGGGCATCATCAAAAAAAACGCCCCGCTGGCTCAAACAACCGCCTTTCGTTTGAACTATTTTCCCACTTTAACTTACTTCCGTTTGGTGGGAACACCTGATTAATCTGGGATCAACATTACCTTTTTTGGGGGGGTCGGTTGAACAGGAACCAACCGAAAATTAGTCATGTCGGGGTTGGCCCCATTTTGGAGAAGGTCGCAAGATGTGTCACAGACTCAGGTCAGGAGACACTCCCCTTGCCATAAATTGGGTCAGCAAGGAAGCCCATCCGGTTCTGTGCATGATTGGTGGAAGGCAGACCCTCACTACCAGTGTTCGAATGACTCAAGTAGGTGTTTTCCGTGGCTGAATACCAAAAGGTAACACGAGCAGTCTCAGAGATGGCAACCAGTGTTTGAAAGAAATGAACATAGGTTTCGTTTTGGTTTCCCCTTGATTTCACTTTTGCAAATGGTGCAACAATTTGTTGGGACCCGGAAATGGTTCTGCCTCCTAGTTTTGGAAGCTCGAGGGTTGCGAATGCGTTTGCCTCAAAGTCACCTTAGGCAAACGTGGCGCAGGGTTCCTGCAGTAGTAGGGAATGGACCGACCAGCGGAATCTTTTTTCCAAGGAACTGAGACCAATCCCCACAAGTTTATATCTTGGCGCCAAGTCTGAATGTGGTCCCACCAAGGTCTGGTTTAGATGTGTCTGAATGTGGGGTCCACACCCTTTGAGATGTAGGAAGGCAAAAGGACAGGGCACAAGCAATTTGGGGCCCCAAAGCCTGGCGCGCATTGAAAGGATCCGAGAATCCACAAGGATCTTGCCCATGGCAGTCTCACCAAAGCGGGGGGGGGGGGGGGTAAAGCGAGCTCATCAGGAGGGTCCTACCCGGAAAGTGCCCTTGACAGCATAGAGCTTGTCACTAGAATCTTGCATTCACTGCTCCGAACCTGAGATTGAGCAAACATCCCAAACTGGTCAGTTTCCTATCGTTTCCTTTGTCCAGGCTCCAGCTGTGTCACAATCAAAACCCGGGTAAGAGAAGCTTAGTAAGGGGCGATCCCAACCACAAATAGCTGCGGCTATCCGCCTTCTTAGTTCTTGAAGCATGGTTCTGGGTCGACCCTGTGTACCGGGTTTTGATGATGGTTCAGTTGGTGTTTGGGCTTTCCAGGTAGCGGAATGCCATCCAGCGATCATCCAAGGTTGGTAGGTCGGCCTTACATTTTTGCCTTGTGCAAGCTAATGACGCTCGGTTTCCTGGTGGGTCGCCTTGCACATCCCACAGAAGGTCACCTACAACCCAGGGTTGCCTTTGGGTTTCCCTGCAAACCTGGTCAGGCTTCCAAAGAAGGTCACCTATTTTTGGGTTTCCAACCCAGACATGCCTTTGGGATTCCCTTTAATAACCCATCCCATGGTCTGGGGTCCCTCCGCAAGACAGCGCAAGACGCGCAGGTCTACGCGAATCTTCTCCATGAGGGAAGATCCAGCCACGGGGAGATCACCATGGCCAGCTTCTGAGCGCGACTCCAATAGACTCCGCGAGTGGAGGTCCCAAAAGCAGCGGACCTTGGGAAGTCAAGAAGAGGTGTTATATATATGGGTTGAGTCCCCCTTTTTCTAACCATTGTTCGTTTGAAACATCTGGCGGTTTCCATGTTTGTTCTGGTTTTCGGGAAACTAAAGGTATACCAGATTGATGTCCTGCAACTCGCTGCAACATGAGACCTAAGGTCGACTTTCGATTTCCCTCTCTGAAGCCTGCTATGCACTGCAAGTTGCGCGGCCCTTACCTGTCAGATAGGGAGCAGATCAGGATTGCATTTGCGCGAGTCTTGCGTATGACTCTTTGCACCCGGCCTGGGATTGCAAGCAACTGCACTTATTTCTTTTGCTTGAGAATATTATTATTCTTTAAGGGAACCTATCACTGCTGGACTCGACCTATTTGCACATATTTTCCAGGGCAAAGAAAGCAAATGGAAGAATTTGCACTCAGGCCAAGCCCGATCGAGGACTTTCGTTGCTTGGAAGGCAAGTCGGAATCGAGAGCAGTGCTGTGGCTGGTTTTCCAACTCCTCTTAGGGTACTTCGATTCCCAACGTAAGCACCAACAAACGTTTATGGCTTCCCTTGGTTTCATCTTGCGGTGCAAATGGATTTCGTACTCACGCAGGACTGCACGTGGTTTCGGTGTTTTGAGTGGTAGCCAGCTGATTGGCATCGGGATCTAAAGCAAGGGCTGGACAGAATTTGGAAGACACTGGCCCCTTCAAAGGAAAAGCAAACGGGGTTTGTGGAAACAAAGGTGATTACCCTCCCGTCCACGAACATGGAGCCTGAGTTGGAGTCCTGGAAAACTATCTTGTGGACCCTCTACTGGAGGGTAATTGCCCAAGCCCGAACGCACGTGCAGGCAGCATTTACGCTGTTTGTGCCGATACGAGCCAGCCCGGCCTGGTTGGCGTCGCGCGAGGTGGACCCAATGGTCGTTGTTCCGTTTCTCCCTGCAATAGTCACGGCACCCGTTTTGATGGGTTCCAATTAACGGGTTCCGGTTTGCAAAGGGCACTGATGTCTATAGCGCCCGGGTAAGAAGAAACTTGGAACCCATTCAGGGTCACCCAATCCCTGGAATGCCAGGGCTGTTGTTTATGGTTGTGTTCAGAGCCTCCGCTTTCCGCCAGATTTGGGGCGATCGCGTCTCAGACTGCACAGGCACGGCCGGTTTGAGTTCGGAGAACCTGTTTCAGTGCAAACTACTCTTCTATTTGCTCAATAATATTTGCTATTTTCCCTTGTTAGAATATTTGTTATTTTCCCTTGTTATTTTCCCTTGCTTAAGAATCTTTATTATTTTCCCTTGTTAGTTGGTTTCAAAGGGAATCTATCACTGGAAATATATTTTTCCCCGGCGGCTTAAGGAAATGGAAGTACTGGTCCGCATTTTTGTTGGGCGGTGCTCTTTTCATGGGTTGGGTTGATGGGGCACCAGAAGGACGCAACCGGTTTTCTTCCCCAGAATTACTTCCTTTTCTTGTCTTTTTTATTTTTTATTTTTTGGGGTTCCCTTTGTTTTCCACTATCCAGGCTTTTTCTGGGGTCCTAATTCCAGCCAAGTTGTGAGGTCTCTAAAACTCAACCACAATGGGAGGACTCACTATGTCAAAGTGCCCGTAAAGCTCGTGGCCATTTTTGAAAACGGTACTGCCTGGTATCGTAGGGTTCCAGTCAGGCATATATGGGGTTTGTGTCAATATCGGGGACCCCCGTTAATTGTGTAGCTTTCCCTGTGGTTTCCCCGTGCAGCGTGTAAAGGCTCTGGAGCAAGTCGCTTGAAACGCGGAGGTTTAGTCCTGGAGCCTGCATGACGGAGTGCATGCCTCAGGTTCAGGCATGCAGGGCATAGACCGATTCGTTCGGGGCCGTGTTAGCTTGGAAAGCGCAAGGAAAAACACCTTGGCGGGGGGGGGGGGTTGGAGGATGTTTGACACATACCCAGAACTGGTGTGTCTCAAAATGAGGGAACCCCCAATCTGGTGGTGTTTTTTTAGTTTTTCTTGAAAACCCACCAAAACAGGGTACCCTGAGGAAAAGCCACACCCATTTGAGCAAGCGACAAAATGCGTTCGGGGCGGATGTAGCCATCAGTCACTCAGGTGCCTTTGCACAGTCGCGGAGGCCGGGCGCTCCAGTCAACAGAAGTTTCCCTGTCAAAAGACGGCGGTACCTTGTTTGGCGGCTAAGTTTCCATTCACGGAAGTTTTGGAGGAGGACGTTTTTGGAGTTTTTTTTTGAGGAAGCTTCCCTTTTAATTAATAGCTCCATTCAACCGAAGTTTCCGGGCTCCAGTCAAGCAGGGTAAAGTGTTCCTTTCAACCGATGTCATGTGCACCCCCAATTTTCCAGAAACCGGGGGAAAGGGTTTTTCTTGGTCAGAAGCCGTGATCCTTTGTGCGCCAGTGAACGTTTGCATCGGGCAACTTCGTGCATTCATTCACCCAGTTTCGGCTGTCTCAAGCCATGCTGCCGTTCGTGCTTGCTCTTGAAGTCACGCGTAAAGCAAATGGTGTGTGAGTATTTAAGTTGGGGGTGCTGTCCAGTGACGAAAGAAATGCAGCCGGTCTAGACTTAGGATACATTTTACAATCTACCAGGGGCTCAAAGTGAAGCAAACAATAAAATATACATTCTACAACTAGGCCTAACTCTAATCATGGCAGGATTGATTGCAACACGTGTTGTCTCCACCTTGCTTTTGCAAGGCGGCAAAGTTATTTTAGTTTTTGGCCAGGCATATGATGGCCGCGGGCGAACTTCCCGCGAGGACAGCTGTTTTTTTCGGCATCTTGGAAAGGGGGCTGGATATGTGCAGAGGGACATGTTTATTCTCTGCTTTGGAATCCACCGGCCCAAAAAGGGAATTCTCCGTTTTCGAAAACAATATGGGACCCTGGCAAAATGTGCGCACTGGATGTTGAAAATGGCTACTGCTTAATGGGGCAGACCCACTTGCCATGGTTATAAGTGTCCAAAGTGGGTTATAACCCCACGTACGAAGTACCCGATCGCCCCTTTCAGTGGCCTTCCAAATCCACTGATTCAGAGCCAACTCGCCAATCGCAAGCCATACAACTTGGCTCCGCTCCCTTGACTTCGAACACGGAACCCCTAAAAGTGGCAACGGCCGCTTCTCGATTTTTTCTCGGTACAGGGGTCCCGAAAATTCCCCAAGTGATCCCCCGGGCGTTTCTTAGGTCCGGGATCGCGTGCTTTTGCGGCCTTTTCCAGGCCGGTGAAGGGAAATCATTGGGAGGCAAAAAACATATGGCTTACAATATATACACGTAGATATATCAGTCTAGTACGTGTATACATATAGGTATATGCATATACATGTATACGCCTAGAAACACGTATATTTCTAGACCGTATATTACATGCCCGTGCGGAAGCCTGTATCCGTTTTCACGCCACACCTAGCCGCTCCAACCGCTCCGGCCTCGCAGGACCTGAAAGTGTTCTCCGTCTGCCCAGGAGGATTTGCCATTGCTTATGGTTGGATCCTCAAGCGCTGTGGTGCATCCGATGGTTCGGAAAGCCACCGATGTCTTTGGAGTGCCCCCCTCACTTTTGGAAGGACCACTTCCGTATGAATGGGACGGGCGTATTAAGCCGGGGTGAACACTAAGATGGTTTCCATTGCCTCCTACCGCTACGTACCCTCAAGACTTTAATGGCATATGCAACATATAGCCGCTAAGGGCATATCATATACCCCTCCCCCATTTTTCCTGGAGATGGAGGTTTGCGTGAAGTGGAACACATGCTTGTTTCCTTGTTTGTTGGGAATTGTCTTTGAAGTGATACGGTAGTCATGGGAAGTTCTTGTAGGTGATTTCCCTTGTAGCTGTCACATACCGGATTGTGGATTAGGATATTTGCGGGATCCAGTTTGCTGATAGGTGTTGCCTGTTGCCGCCTATTAAACCACGTCAAGGAATACAGGAACGATTGTTATTTTTCAGGCTACTTAAAGGGGCAGGGTACTTAGTAAGTGGTGAGTAAGCCTGGTTATAACCCACTTACCATAGTTATAAGTCTCCTAAGCGGGTTATAACGAGCCTTACTAACCACATACTAAGTACCCTGCCGCTTTCAGTAGAAGTCCTTTTTGAGGGAGGCTCGATTTCTCAGAAGATGGGCTTAAAGGTCAGCCCCATTTTCTGCGCACGGCCGAGAGGACCGCTTGTCCGTGAGAAAATGGGAGTTTGTCCTTTAACCACAGCCGCCACAGACGCCACTGAGCCCAAACACATCATTAATCTATCTTTCGGCTATATTTTGTTTGTGAAGTGACCTCCTTTGACTATCATGTATCATATATCTTCCGGCTATAAATGTTGTGAAGTGACCTCCTTTGAGGCATTTGGCCGTTGTATTTGATTGTACCTTGCGATTTTGCTCCGGAAAGGCAACGAGCTGGCTCTGGGGAGCTTGCAGAGACCACAGCGCTGGATGGTGTGAGGCGCGGTCCGGAGGTCCGGAGGTCCAGAGGTGCGTAAACGCTTGCCTAGGTCCCCCAGTAGTGCCCTTTTACCTTTTTTTTTTTTTTAAGAAACAAATCCAATACTAAAATAGACTACAGAAAAATGGGCACCCTTATTCTAACCTCTCTACTGGAGGACCTAGTTGCGGAACCCGGATCTAGGTCGGTTTATTGAGCCGACTCAATAGCTTGGGGTCAGCTTCAATGGTGCGAGCGCCTATGGCAAGGATTTCAGCGCCGACACCAGGATTCCAGCGATTTGGTGGAGGGCAAGTGGCAAGTGGCCACTGCTCCCAAGCCCAAGCCACGCAGGTTCTAGTCTTTGGTTCCACTTACCAAGGTGCCATTCTGGTACGTTTTTGTTGAGCCACAGCCAAGTGGGCATCATGTTGTGCATCTGGACGGCGCTGTGAGATCAGCACGGTGCCAGGTGTCAACCAGCCCAACGTTGCCTTTGAAGGCCAGTGAAGCAGATGCACAGCATGCTGCCAGCTGTTTTTGGTGGTTGTTGCTTTGTTTCGTTGCTCCGTTTTTGTTTTGGTGGGGAGGAGCCATTGTTAGGTGCCTTGGGGATTTGTTGGTCAAGGATCCGTTGGTCAACTTTGTTTTTTCCTTCTTTTTTTGTTTGGCGGATTCGCTGTGTCTGACAGCACCGCAGGCGGGTGAGTGAGAAGCTCCCCAGTGTTCTTTCGTTCAGAACTGGAGAAGGGGGCTTCGAACAACGGCAGTTAAGATGGGGCATTTCGAGATAGGTTTCGGAATATGTGGGTCGCGATGTCATGGCAAGCCATGTGTAGCCACCTGTTTGAGATTTGCTTGAGATTGCTGTGGTTGCTTCATGGATCTTCATTTCCGTGGTTTTGCTGCCTGCCTTGCCCTCTGCTAGCTCATCGGCTTACTCTGGAAGAACAGTCTCGGTTGGTGCTAACGGGATGTTCGTTTGGATGGCCATCTACTTGTAGGAATGTATGAGCCTTGTGAGGGATCCGATTCATGGCTGCTGTGCAACCAAGCAACCGACACCTGAAGCTTGGGAACAGCGGATGAGCGGAGTCATCGCATATCCTGGTCCCAGCCATCCGGTTCCTTATGCTTTTTAGATCTTTTCAGTGTTGGGGTTTCCATTCAACGAATAAAAGTCAAACTTTTAGCGGAGGATCTGAGGGCAGCCCAGTCATGTGTGGTGTGTGTGTCATTCTGTGCATACCATGGCATAATATATATATATATATATTCATCGTGTTTGAGCTCCCTTGCAGGTAGAAGCGCTTGAAGACGAGCTTGCATCGGCAAGCACCTGCTTGAGTCTGGATGTGTGTCTTCTTGCTGCATGAAATGTGTAAACACCGCAGATTGATTGTTTGACACTGTGTGTGTGTCGTCCGATTCAATAAGAAGCATGTGTTGCCCGTGCTGCCCCCCAACCATGTAGCCTCCAGCTGCGTGCACTGCCACGAGCATGGAGTATGTAGTTTATCCGAAGCCAAATCGGCTTTGAAAAGGAGCGTCACGTGCAGCAAGCTTTTGTGGAGATGCAGCAAAGTACAGGAACCTGCTTTCATGGTCTTTGATGTGCATGACTTCGTCTTTTTACCATACTCAGTTGTTTAAAGCCGACCTTTTGACCTTTTGGTTTTCCTAGTTTGGTCCATATTTAGTCATTGTCCCAAAAGGTTAACCTTTTGTTTCTGGGTCCTTTGGGCAGCTGAGCATACAATACTCGGAGCATAATTACGGAGTTGTCTCGGAATGTTGGGCACCTCGCACAATGTTTTTGCCTTTGATTTATCTCTGCCAAAAGAGGGCATCCGATCTTGAAATACATCCATGCTTTGCTGACTCAAAGATGCCTAGAATCTGTCCTTGAGCGAACTGGCTTTGCTGCGCGTGAAAATCAGGGACCCATTGGTGGAGGGTTTCAAGAAGACATCTGCAAGAGTTGCCTTTCATAGCAAGGGTTGCCGCTGGCTTAGGCATTCCTGGGCAACCGGCCGTGGCGCCCAAATGAAAGTGGGCCCAAAATAGAATGTTCATAGCCCATCGGGGATTAAGCCAGGCGCTTTTGAATCAAATTAGAGAACCGCTTGGGCATGCTGGAATCGTCCAACATCAAGCACTTCGCCATCAGGTTTTGACGGTTCATTACCCCAAACTTATGGGTACCCCATTTTGAAGCTGTCATGGGGACTCCCGGCTCCTACTTTCGGCTCAGCTGGCTGGCTCGCAGATGAGCAAATCCGTGTGAAGGCGCGGAAGGTGCCTTTCCTGCGATCGATCCATCGCTTAGCCGCTTGGTGGTTAGCCTCAGCGTGCGTAAGTGTTGGGTCAACCAAAGGGTAATTTAATCCTTGTACTTGTACTGGAACGACAACATGGGCTAGTAACCGCAGAGCTATATAACTCCCCAGCTTCTTGGTTGGTCCAACATGGGTCACTGATGTCGGCTTGTGGCCCTGCCGTGGTGTGTCGAGAATCCCATCATACACTCTGGTTGAGAGAGCCACCAGTCTCACATGAGACGACCCAACTTGTCAGGTGCCGCAATGGGGCAGGGCCTTGTTCCGAGCTCAGCGATGAAAAATATCCGGCCGCCCTTTTTTTTTCGAGCTCGCCAGAACTCCGTCGAAATGTTTGTTCACTGCTCAGGGAAACCAACTAGCAGGGATACAGGGGGAACCAGTTTGATACGGGAGGAATTCCATTCCCTAAATGCACCTGAAGTTTGATATGGGACATGGCGCCAAGTTTGAATCCCCCAAAATTCTCGCCCATCTCTCCCGTATCCCCGCTTGCTCGCTTGTCGCTGAGTCCGGGGCCAAGAGCAAACTCGCTGGCGTCCTTGGAAAGAGCCGCGGCCTCGGCGAGGATCGATTTCCTCGTCGCCCGGCCCCGAAGTCCAAAGTCGCAGGGAAACCGACCGTTTGGACACCGACCGTTTGGCTGAAAGAAATGTATCGCTTGGGAAACGGAGCCAAAGACTGACTGCGTAACGGCTCCTAAATTTTCAGCCGCAGCCACATGGCCATGGGTCAAAAGCCAAATTGTACCCACAGTGAACATCCCAATCCCCACTAAAGTAGACTAAAATGGGTTGTACACCCACCCCAAAATGGTACCATTGGTTTTGAGCCGCAGCCACATGTTTTTTGTTAGTATACCTAGCAAAAGGCTAGACCTTTGCTCAGGAAAGAGGCAACCCAGATTGGTGAGGTCAGAGCCTGGCTGAACAGCGTTTTGCTCCCACAATGAGCTGGCTCCGTGTGCGCGCGTGTGTTTGTGTGTTTGTATGCGCATGTTACTTGTTTTTGTTGTTGTTCTTCTTTTTCATTTGTTTGTTTGTTTCTTCGTTTGTTGGGTGGGTGATTGATTTATGGTTCGTGTGTTGTTCGGTGTCGATCACGATGAAGGTAGTGTTTGAAGGCTAAGTCAAAACCCACGCTCGAAACTGTTTAGACTTGGTGGCCAATGTGGCCAATAACTTTATTTGGGAAATTTTGGGTCCCTAATTAACATTCATACCCGTGTGAGTTCTGTGCTGCACAAACCAGCCAATGACGGAGGTTGAGAGTGCGACTTCAGTCGCCCACCCCAAGCTACATACTTGTAGCAATCGGTGTCTGTGTTGTTGATGGGACCCTGCTCATGCTCAGGGTATGGAGAATTGTCACGGCACCCAGTGCGTTTTTTTTGTTTCAGGGGGCGCCCAGCCTGACCTTTGTTTTTTTGGGGTGTTTTGATTGTTTGTGGCATGTTCGTTTGGCCCGCTTCGTTTTGGCATCTTCCAACCACAAACCAGCACCGAAAAAGCGTGGCCCAAAGAAGCGCAGCCATTGGTGACCAAGCCATCCGGCGTCGATCTCTCTTCCATTGGCGTAACAGGATGTGGATGGTTTCCCCCCCGTTTTTTGTTTTTTTGTTTTTTTAATGGGCAATCTATCACCAGGCGAGAGATGAACAACGGCTTAGTTCCTGCTGTGTTTTTTTGTTTAAATGGGAATCTATCACGAGGGGAGAAATGAACACCTGTTTACTTCCCTTGAAACAAATGCTTATGGGGAATCTATCACTAGAACAAAAGATGTAAGTCTATCACAATCCATCACTAGAACAGGGGGAATCTATCACTAGGGGAGAAATGAGCACCTGTTTATTTCCTTTGTTTCCTTCTTAGAAAAAGAGAAACAATGCTTATGGAGAATCCATCACTTTCCTTTTGTTTCTCCGGTTGTTCAGCATTTTGTGTGTTGAGTTGTTGGATGTGCAAACCGACTATTTTTTTTCATTCAAAGCTTTTAGCGCGGGAGAGGACAGCCCAGGTTCCAGACATGCAGGTACAGTGCCCATGCCCAGAGCAAGCATTAACTGAGACCAGCATGTTCACTTGCAAAGAAGTTCTGGGCAACGCTATCTCGCATTGCTCAGACAGTACAATTCGTTTGGCAGCCCTTGCCTCATTCGGCAAAGCAAAGCTAAGTTGGAAGTCTGCTGGAGTCCAACCATTCTTTCCACCATCCTTTCTTTTCAAAGCCCAGCCCTTTTCCGAATGCATTCTGATTTGAGACCAAGCCTCTGGCAGTTCTAAAGCTTTGCAAGTGGCCGTGGTTTACCCCAATCTCGCCGTTCACAGGCGAAGATGCAGGCGCGGACGAGTGGACGAGTTCCGGGGCAGCTGAAGAGCCGCCGTCCAGTGCTTGTGTTTAATCAAGCAGTTTACAGGGATTTTGTCATAGTTGTGTTGCTTCAAGGTGTTTGATCTTGTTGTGATCAAGCTGTTTGTGGATTTGTCGTAAGCCGTGCATCATTTTGGCCTTTTTTTAGTGGCGTATGGCCACTCACTTGTGGCCGGCAGAGCTAGGATCGGCTTGGGATGAGATCGTTCATTCGGCTCATGTTGGGACAGGGAGCCTCCCGCTTTCGCGTGGAACTTTCAGAGTCATCGTCTTGTAACCGCACTCAGTGACAGCGACGGCCGTGCTTACAAATAGTTGAAGAGGCGTCGGCAGTAGCCGGGAGATGTGAGAGGTTGTTGGGTCAGAGGAGTGCAGCCCGGTGGTGTTGTCCGTTGGATATATTTGGATTTTAGGGCTTACATTGAGCAAGCCAACAGATACTGATTTGCTGCTCCCAGTTCACCTGCAAAAGTAGCAACAGTGGCACTGGCCGGTTCGATGATCTTCACATGGCCGTGAACAGGGAATCAAGAGAGGGTATTTAGCCCATTTGTTCCCCCTTGCATGGTTTTATGCATCACCCCTGGGGTTCATGCGAAGGGAATGTTTTGCTGGTGGGCTCAGGTAAGGGACACTCTGGGCCCCGCAAAGGCCAGAAGGATTTAGAGATAACTCCCACAAGTCACGCTGCAAGCACTGGGAAGCGTTGGCATGTGCAGGCTTGTGTGAGGTCGGGTTCGATGGCCTCCATCCACAAGGTGGTTGGCCCACTTTGTTTTCTGGAGTTTTCCCCACCTTTGGGCTGGTTTGGATCTGAACCCCTGGTTCTTGTAGGCAACGGCTCAACCTCCCGGCCAATCCGAACCATGAAGGAAGCTGACACCTTCGCACATAGGTGGGTATGGGTCAAAATAAATCCACCAGGGCAGGTTTTAGTCCTTGTTTCCACTTGCCAGGGTTCCATTTTGGGCACCTATTTTTGACCCACAGCCAGGTGTCCTTTTTGGTTGTCTTGGTCGAAAAACAGCACGGGTTTCGATTCCTGGTTTACCTGGTGGCTTCCTCATCTACCAGGGAAACCCATCGATTTTTCTAGGACACCTAGGCCTTCGCATCCTCCAAGCCCGATTTGCGCAAAGCCTCTTGCCCCACTTTGGAAACGCAGGCGAAGCTACGCCATCAGGCGAGAGACGGATGGGGACAGGGCTGGAGCTCTGAAAGAACGAGGGAAGGGATTAGGACAGAAATCAAGAGAAGGGGAATTGTGATCATCTACACTTGTATGACATCTTGCTTCACTTTTCTAATTGCACTATGTCAATCACTAATTAAAACATGTATTCATAAAGGCTGAGGAATCTATGAAGGGCAAGGGCCATGATACCTTCAGAAACTAGGGCTGGACTTGGGGACGCGTGGGCTTGAGTTAGGATTCTGGGCCGCAAGGGTTTCTTTTCAGGGAGCTGTTTGATCATGAACCTAAGAAGTTTGGCCGTTGCTTATGCAGCTGCCTTGCAAGAAGTGCCTCAAACATGTGTCTGCGTGAGTTTTAAGGAAAGATGGGAAAATCTGAGTGGAGCCAATGTGGCAAAGTTTCCACGAGAGGGGTGACCTGAGCTGACTCGTTTGGATGATAGCTCTCGCGATTCGAGACCACCAAACATGCAGTCCTACCTGCTCTTGTCCAACGCCGCGGCAGTCAGCTTGTGGATGAGCAAGTGGGATTAGGTTGTCGATGTGGCGCAGATTACCTGGTGCTGAAGACAGACAGCAGCCTCTTTCAAAGATTTCGACATTGGGGATACTGGGCCACCAGTTTCCTGCTCAACACCAAGTCCTCGTTTGCCCTCCCCAATCAAGGTCACAGCTATTCTTTCACCAGGGGTCCTGCAGGAAAGCATGCAAGCTATTTGGATCATTTTTTGTTGTTAAAGGAGGAGTAAATTTGATTCTTATAAGGACTGGTATTAATGTGATTCCAAAGACGAATCCAGATATACACAAAAACAAACATAGACTCCTCAGCGTTTATGAATACATGTGTTAACTAGGGATTGACATAGTAGAATACAACTACCAAGTAAAGCAAGACGTAATATGAGTGTAGATGTTCATGAACCCAGTCTCTTCATTTTTTGTCCTAGTCCCTTCCCTCGTCCACTCACTCACCAATGAAGGTTGACCGTGTACTCCCGACTCATTCTCTGAGTTCAACCGCCAGTCAAGGAAGGTCCAACATTCCTATGTCATTCTTTTCTGCTCGTGGGAGTACACCCCCTGCCATGGCGAAGCGACTTCATGAGGATGACTTGAGGAGTGGAAAGTGATAGACAGGGAAGGGATATAGAGACCAGAGTTCCATGGTCACACGCACGACTGGAGGCTGCATGTCCTCCTATTCCCATCTCATTTCAACTGGACGCCTTTTGACGGACAGGATCAACATTATGAGATCTTGGTTATAGGGCGTGAGAAAGATGATCCCCTCCCCCTGTTTCCCCAAAATGAGACGTTACTAAAGGACACCGGAAGAGTTGGGATGCCAATTACGGTGGAAATGCATTCGCAAGTCTTAGGCTAGTCTGCCTGTGATTCAAGTTTCAATTCGGCGACCCTTTTAATGCAGGTGTCCATTTGGCGCACGTTGGTTCGGTTCGCAAACCCCACAGAATGAAGGGTGGTTTGTTTGGTTGTATCCGGGAAATGGACGTGGCACTGGGAGAACCATTTCATCGCGATGTGTGTTGCATCAGCCGGCAATGGGATATGAAGTGTAGAGCAGCAAGTGCTGATGAGGATCATAGCAGTCAGCATGCTTGCACAAAAGAAGACAACTTCCAGCAAAGGCACATGCCGTGTTGAGCCAAACTTAGGGATGCCTCTGGTTTCGTTCTGGCGTCCCTCTGAAACATTCCCACAAGGTTTGATTGTTTTGACACAGCCCAGTTGGCTCTCACAGCCATCGGGAAATGTGATGCGCCAGGCACCAAGCAGTCCCTGAGGGGTCAATACACTGTGCCTCAGGCACGCAGCAGTGGCACGGAGAAAACAGTCAGTGAGGGGCGGGGCAAGCAACTGGCAAAATTGCTGGCAGTCCATCGGGAGGACGAGAAAGGGGGGCGCCCAGGGTGCCAAAGCACCAAACTGTCCCATGTTTGGTGAAGCAGTACGGATTTAAAGTTGAATATTAAACCCCGTTGACACTCATCCAGGGTGGACGATCGGATTTCTCAACATGGCCCGTGATACGTTGTACCGTTCTTAGCTGTTTGCTTTTCTTTGGCTTTCCGTTGTTCCTTTTTGACCAGAAAGTCTTCACTATTTGCATCTCCAGAGTCTGACAACGGCAACAGCGAATCAGAAGTGCAGTGCTTCAGCCGTTTACCGTTTTGTTCGTCCAAAATAGTGTCAAATGCTTTTGGGCGAGACCAAATATGAAGAACATGATTTTGGCAGAACCTGACCAGCCGAAAGGGCGACATTTTGGTCTTTTGCTGCTAGGATTGCGCTCCTGTTGGAAGAAAACGTGAAACCAAAAGCAGAGGAAGCAGCTGGTGACCTTGCCATGCCTATCGCCATTTCACAGATCCGCTCGGGTTCCGCGGGGAGAAGAAGACGTCCGAAGTGTTCGCCAGGCGCTGGAGCTACAGAATGCGCTCAAGGCGCACCGAACTTTGAGCATGGCAGTTGGTGGTAAATGGCGTCCAAAAGCCCGGGGGGGGGGGGGCGGGGTGCGGGGTTCCGGGGGTTCCGGTTGTCTCTGGTATTCCGGGTTTCGGGCTTTCCGGTTTCTGGGCGCGCAGGCTATTGGGGATACCACCTGAACTGACTGGAGTTTTTGTTGAGGCTACCCTTTTTGCGGGTTGGCTGAAAGGGAAACGAACCGCAAAGAATTGCTTGCTTTGGGTGGTTCCCCTATTTGGACACGTGCCGAGATGGACTTGTACATCCTTTGAAAGCACTTTTCTTTGAAATCTTGTGGCATGCCTTTTGTCATGAGCCAGCCGTCGGTGCAAGCCAGTATTTGGAGCCTGTTGATTCAGAGAAGTGCAGTTTGGTGACAACTTCCACTCTCATCCCCATGCTTTTCTCAGCTCACACCAGAACAAACCCTCCCAGCATATACTGCGCAGCCTTTCCCAAAAGAAATGTCTGGGTTCATCGGGGGGGGCGGTGCCACTGTCACCATGTTTGTTTTGTTTCTTTGGTTTTTCCCGCGGGAACGCGAATCACCGCGTTCCCCAGCGCTTCGCGCGAGTCCGAAGTCGCACGGATCGCCAGGCAGCGTTCGCCGAAGAATCCTTCCAGAAGCTCCTGAAGCTTGCGCAGGACGAACTTGTGGGCGGCAGCTGGAAAGATAACCAGACCGGCGCGGGGCGCAGACGTTGATTTGGTGTCCATAGGTGTCCTTGTTGGGTTGATTTGGTGGAAGAATAGAGGGCCCTGGTTTGCCTGGTGGTTCAATCAACTGCCAGGGCCAGGTGCTTTGCCACAAAGGACGCCTATGGAGGTGTCCCTTCAATCTTCCAGAAAAAATGTCCTTTTCTGTTTTCTCCTCCGTGGCCACTGGAGGTCTGGGGGGGGGGGAAGGGGAGAGAGGGAGGGAGCGAGAGAGAGAGAGAGAGAGAGTGCGTGAGTGAGTGAGTGAGTGAGTGAGTGAGTGAGTGAGTGAGTGAGTGAGTGAGTGAGTGAGTGAGTGAGTGAGTGAGTGAGTGAGTGAGTGAGTGAGTGAGTGAGTGAGTGAGTGAGTGAGTGAGTGAGTGAGTGAGTGAGTGGGTGGGTGGGTGGGTGGGTGAGTGAGTGAGTGGGTGGGTGGGTGGGTGGGTGGGTGGGCGAGGGAGCAGGTGAGTGAGTGAGCGGGTGAGTTAGAGAGGCAGAGCCTGCCTGGCAAATTCTTTGATAGACAACCACCCGCATGAATTATTTGGGAATATGCAAGGAGCCCATGGTGCAAGTAGGGCCCAGACTCGAACCCGGAGAGTCTTTTACCTCCGACTCCTTAGGTCGAACGACTTTGACCTTTCACCGGGCCTTTCTTCCGTTTGCTATTGGATGATATGTCCTTTGACGGCTGTCCATTTCTCTTCGCGCTTTGCTGGCTCTTATTAGTATGATTATCATCAGTTTGTTTGTATATTGATTTTTATTATTGTATGTGTGTGTGTGTGTGTGTGTGTCAGGGGCCTTTCCATATGAAATGGACATGAGCAGCTGACAACAATGCCACCCAACCAATAATGACCAATAGGCGCTGGCTCACTAAAACTGACACCCCCCTGCAAAATTAGTCTGACAAGGCGTGTTATGGGGCCTCCAACCGAAACCGAGACGGCAATATTGCCCCGACTCGACAGGATCGACACCCCAAGCGAGGAGTTCGAGGTCATCCTGACCAACCAGCATTCACGACTCATGGCCAGACTTCACTGTTGGATCATGCCCTGAGCTTCCTTCAAGGTTAGCATGAACCGCGCTTTTGCCATGGGTTGACGTTCTTTCTATTTGTCCAACCGCGCAATGTGTGGCTACTTTGTTGCACTCGTTTGCTTGTTGCTACGTGTTTGCGTCGGAGCCTACACCAAGGACTCAGCTTCAAGGCTTGTTGGCTGGGAGCCTCAGTCACGGAAGACGTTTGCACCGCCGCGCCGTGTCTTGCTTGAGGGAGTGTCCCTTTACAATCAACCTCTGGCAAAAATCCGAAAGGGACCTCTGAGTTAGAAGTGGATTTTTGGGTTTGCTCACCAACCACGGTTTAATAGTATGGTGCAACCAACAAAGGGTTGCCATGGGTTGAGTTGTTCTCAGACATTCTCACCATCTTTCACTTTTGATGGCCTGAATGGCTTGATCACTGCCAAAGCCCCAGCCTTTTGCCATCGGGCCAAAGCCTTACCAGCCGTGCTCAGCTCCACGTGTACCGGCGCGTGCTGCCGCAGAAGCACGGAGCCCGGACTGGGACGTGGACGGTGATTGGGGCCTTGGGCCAACTATTAACTCTGCGACGAAGTAGGATGTTGCAAGAAGATACTGGTAGCTGGGAGAAACAGCCATTTTATGATTTAGAGGCGGATCAGCTTAAAGGACATTCTGTCTATCTACATATTTGTCCATTTCTCTGTTTCTCTGTCTGTCTGTTTGTCTGTCCTGTCCGTCTGTCCGTCTGTCTGTTTGTCTGTCTGCCTGTCTGCCTGCCTGCCTGCCTGCCTGTCTGTCTGCCCGCCTGCCTGCCTGTCTGGCTGCCTGCCTGCCTGCCTGCCTGCCTGCCTGCCTGCCTGCCTGCCTGCCTGCCTGCCTGCCTGCCTGCCTGCCTGCCTGTCTGTCTGTCTGTCTGTCTGTCTGTCTGTCTCTCTGTCTGTCTGTCTGTCTGTCTGTCTGTCTTTCTCTCTCTGTTAATCTGTCTATCGGTTTGTCCGTCCGTCTATTTGACCGTCTGTGGCGAAGAAGACGTACGCAGTTTGACAAATCGTGCAGCATGTTAAAAGCAGATTGGGAAGTGTGGGAGCAATCTGCGATGGGCCCTCTCGAGGCCCTGGAATCTTCAACCTGGCTGGGATGTGCAGCGCTTAAGCCGGGGAGATGTTCTCCAGAGACCCTTGGGGGTGAGATACTGATAAGCTCGCTGCCCAGATTTTCACCCTGTCCTCTGGCGTGATGCTTTGGAATGCGTGAAGACAGTCCCACCCCACACACCACACCACCCCACACCACCCCACCCCACCCCACCCCACCCCACCCCACCCCACCCCAACCCAACCCAACCCACCCCACCCCACCCCACCCCACCCCACCCCACCCCACCCCACCCCACCCCACCCCACCCCACCCCACCCCACCCCACCCCACCCCACCCCACCCCACCCACCCACCAGTTCACATGCTGTGAGGGCGGAGGGCTGAGTCTTGGCTCAGGGCTACAGAGACATGGTGAGCCGTATGACCGCAGCTTCGGAGGAGACTTCGCAGACCTGCAGAATGGTGTTCTAGCACCCTCAGAAACTACCCTTAAACATGGGCATTCACCCCGTAGTTGTGGGGCTACCTGGAGTCTCTATGACCCTTGAAAAATTAGGTCAGGGGTCATTGACCCATGTTTAAAGGGTCATGGAGACTCCAGGTAGAACCATTTTTTAAAGAATCTTGAGGGTTCTGTCTCTCTTACTACCACTCTGCCTTGGTGCCCTGGCCAAAACACCCAATTTTGCTTGGGGTAATTAAGGATATGGAGCCCCTACTAGGTCCCCCAGTAGTGCGCTTTGTAACCCCTTTTTTGGTTGGGAGGGTGCCCCTACCAAAATCGACTACAGAAAAAAAGTTGGTTCGCTTGTTCTAACCTCTCTACTGGAGGACCGAGGATTGAATACCCTCCCATCAAGCATGGAAGGACAGTAACCGTAGAGAGGTGCGGCTACCATAGGTTTTAGGTGGACCCCGCTAGTTCAGGTTTTGAGAATGACTCAAGTCAGGCTTCTGAGATATACAAGGCGTTGAACAGTACAAGCCCGATAGGTTTTTGTTTTGTAGTACCCCACAATTCTTCTTCAGGGAGCCATGACCATGCCCCAGGGTTTGCCTTTTTGGGGAGTACCCTTTTTGGGCGTTGTTTAAAGGCAAATCACAGGAATTCACTTATTTGAGAGAGGTTCCCCCATGAGAAGAGCTTCGGGACTTCTTCCCCGGATTTCGCCGATATGTGCCAGAGTTTTTTTCAGGGGATGCCAAGGAGCCCTTGAAAATCCATAGATAAACTCCTGAACAAGCGACCAGATTGGCTATCTGCCCCTACTATGGATGGACGAAATCCACCACAGAAGCCCTGGAATAATTCGATTCCCTGTAAACATGAACCAACAATGGTTTCCCATGGCTTCGAAGCTGTGCGAACGGATTTCCTCCGTCCACACGATTTGGCTTGCTTGTCTCCCTGCCGGGGAAAGCATTGTGGCGGGGTCGCATCGATTCTTGAACTTAGGTTGCGCTTGGCATGTTTTTTGTTTTCGCCACAAGTCCTTTCAGAGGGTTTCGCCAACCCAAACGGGTTTTTCTTCCGAATTCCCGCAGGACCCAAGGGTCCTCCAGGGCCGAGAGGAGATCAACCGGCCGAAACCCGAGGGATGCAACGTTTTTCCGGACCGGCGAGTGGTTGCTTTGGAGGGCTCCCTGGTAGGTTTTGAAGGGGAAGCAAGAGGAAGCTTTTTCCATTTTGAAAGCCTTTTTTTTTAAGACACGCCAAAGTGGAACCCGAACAACAAGCATCATTTCGAGAGGATTCTCAGGTGGGTGAGTAATGTTGCATTCCTGAAGCACGGTCACCGCGGCTGGTGGTCTGACGGTTTTTGTTGTTGTTGGCGGAACAGGGGGGCATCCAAGCATGTACAGCATGACTCCCTTGCAGACTAGCATGCACCCCAGAATTCCACGAGCTCTAATCTCCTTTGGCGACACGGACGCCCGTTTTGCATCTTGTCGAGGGAGAGTTCTTTTGACCTTCCAGAGCGGAACTCCGCATCGGTTTCCGCAGGTTCGGAGATATTTTTGTTTTTTTTAAACCCGATTCCAGTTGCATCTGGATTCGGGGATTCGGTTTACTCCCCACCCCTTGAATGGAATTTCGTTGGGGTTCTTTGCTGATCACACCCCGAAGGTGGGGGCAAGGTGCAGGGATGTTTCTGTTGACCTCCGAAAAGCAACCAGGCTTTAATTTATCAAGGTTCTTTTTTGGGGGTGAGATTTCATTCCAGGGTCACACTCCTTGATGGTAGGTTGCATGGATCATTTCCAAGAAACCCCAACCCAAGCGCCATTCGAACGGCCAAAAGATCAGCAGCATGTCAACCTTCCGAGGCTCCTGGGCCTCCCGCGCCATACCATCCTTCAGCCCCCGGCAGCAGAGCCGGCGCGGTGCCCGGTCCGAGAAGCGGGCGCGACCGACCATTTCGGGCGTCTCGTGGCTCCAGTCACACTTTGGTTTCCGGCGCCGGCATGTTGCTTGAATGGTTCCATTGGACGGTGTTCGACGGGTACAAGCAAATATGTTCGATGCAGACTACCATACTTTTCTCGGCCCGAATCTGGCATATTAATGGCAAAACATACTCGTACTTTCAGATTCTGATCCATGTTCGGTCGACAGTAGAATGCACAAATCGTTTTTGATGAGACCCCTGGCATGTCAAGCGGCCTCGCAGCTCAAAGGAAGTCGCAGAACACAGCCTTGGCGGCAGGTAGTCTACCGTTTGTCTGGGGAGGGTTACCAGCCAAAGCAACGACATGTCAACCATATCTTGGGAAACACCGAGTCTGCGGTTGTGAGCCTTTTTTTTTTCCGAGTCCACATGGGCGGCCCTTCTTGACATGGGTATCAGAAAAGTATGGGTTCCTGCAGGTCCGCACATGACTTTGCAGTTTGGGGTCGGAATATATCCTGTTACTGGGCCCATTTCGAGTACGGTATGACACCATGACTGGTCCTGATATTCCGAATTGGCTGGCAAAGTATATTGAAGCCTGTTCATTGAAAAAAAAGAGACACCAGAGGCATTATGAACAGGCTTCCCAAATATTTCCACTTTCAGTTGCTTGAATCATCACTGGTTGTGGCGATGTAAAGTGAAGCTTTCTTGTGGATGGGGGCCTTGCCTCATGGTGCCGCGTCGATGGTTGCAGCTTGACCATGGCTTGACGTGACAAAGCCGCCCAACGCCGGCCATGTAATTAGAATTAAAGACTTTGTTTGTGACTATCTGGTTCAACAAGGCATATAGAAAGATACGGTAAGGACTCTAGAAACCTTTACAACGATCCGAGTAGAGCCAACAGTCAATGGTGTTGGGCGCTCAAGACTTCAACGAGCTGGGTGTTCAGAAACTCCTGTGGGGTCGATGGATGCGGTTTCAGCCGATAGGAACCCGTTCGCATTTGTCGGGGTCCAATTCCTACTTTAGCATCGGATTCACCTTCAACTCCCTGCTTCCTTCCCCTTTAGATTTCTCAGCTGAGGTTTTTGTTGAGACTCCAGATGGATCAGGCAACCGGCTGATGCGGGGGACCTCAGTGTTAGTGCCTAGAGTATTCTCACTTCCTGAGTTCCTGGACTTAAAGGCTCTTTGGGAAGACCATTTTACCAAATATACAGGTGTTCTTCCCGGGTGGTCCACTTGGGAAGTGAGTATTTGATGCCTTTGGAGTTGCACATTCCAATGAGCTCACCTGGTACTACAAGCACGCTCAGCCATGATGAAGGTTTGTTACTGGAGGGGTCCCTGGATTTTCCGGTTGGTGAACAGCAGTAGTTTGCCGAGGTCTGCAGAGTTCATGTTCATAGCGGCGGGGAATCAGGTCTCACGAAGCTTGGTCTATCCTTTCTCGAGATCGCCTACCCTGCCACACATGCGGTTTTGTCAGTCTAGTTGTTTTTGTTGAGGGAACCCATCAAAGGGCTGTTTTTTCCTTAAGCTTTAAGCGGTCTGCAAAACCGCCTCAAGAGGGTACCCTCAAAGAGACACCTCATATCCTCGGTCCCGTGAAGAATGGTTTGTGAGGACAACACTCCAAAGGCCCAACTACGTAGTAGGCCACCAAAGGCCCAATATACGGAGAGAGCTATAAGTTATAACCGTATTCTCGTACCCCGTGGAAGTTTTGACCTTAGTTACCCGACTAGGTAAGACCGACTGGACCCGGAAAAGGCTAAGGAAATCCGGAAAAACTACCTGTAGTCCTTTGGACTCAATTTTTTGTGTCTGCCTTTTGACACCAGGAAGCATCTTTTGGGCACTCCGCCGGAGGTTTGCTGCCCCCATGCTCACAGACGCTGACGGGGACTCCGCGCACGAGTTCTGGGAGGAAGACAAGGCGGTGTTAACTCTGGATTCCGGACCGGGTTTAGTTTAAACATCATGATGGACCCTTTGTGTTTTTCCCGTCCTTGAGTGTCGTTTTCAATCTTGAGGAAAAGGAGCCCTAGTCGGAGGATCCCGAAAAAATAGCTTCCCCCCCCCCCGCGATCGTAATTCTGCATAAATTTAGTAAGCTATATGTTGTGCTGTTGTCCTAGAGACATGTTTGGTCAAAACACCTGGTTGGAGTCAATGATGCATGGTTCTCAATCTTATGCGAATCATAGAGGGTCAGTTTCCTATGAAGGGAACCAACGACTGTCGGTGAGTTTCGCATGGCCATGTGCGATTCTTCAGTTGGGGAGTCGCGCAGAGAGAGATGTGTTTTTGACGCGGCTGGGTTTGCAGATGAGAAATTGGCATGGCGGTCACATTGAATCATTCGGCTTGTGAGCATCGTTGGAATAGCTCTTCTCTCTCGCGCTCGTAAAGAGCAACCATGTCTTGTATTCAGAGGAAGCTTCTCCGGAGACGAGTTGCGATTGGAGGGTTGATTCTCGTTGGTGGTTTCCAACCAGAGGACAGCCCAGTTTCCAAAGGTTCTTTGCACGGCAACATGTCCACGAGGTGTCCAGACCGCAATGGAAGCTGCGGATCCCATGGAAGGTGTCGGGTTTATGACGAGCGAAACTTTCTGTGTGGGTCCTCTTGGGATCCAAGTCTTATTTCAGGTTTCGGAATTTCAAGATTGAAGATCCTTGAGTGCAACGTGTGTTCCGTGAAAGCAGTTTCTGACTTTGGCATTCGGTGGTCGCGGGGCTATATTCATGACAACTGAGATGAATTGGGGGGAGATCGGGGCATTCGGATGTATGTGTCAACATGCTGGGTCCCCCAGTGTCCTTTTGCCTTTTTTGGGGGGAGGGTTCCCCTACTAAAAGACTACAGAAAAAAGGGCACCCTTATTCTAACCTCTTTACTGGAGGACCTAAAAATGGGAACCCTAAGCTGGGCAGTTCCCATTTCCCTTTAACGCAGCCTGTGCCCTATGCAGTATTTCTGATGTCTGCTCTGAGGCTGGGCAGCTCGTTCTGGTCACTCCTGTCGCTGCAGGAGGCTGACCTCCTTTTTCCAGGAGCGGGGGAACAATACATCGCCGTGGGTCAAAACCAATGGGATCCCATTTTGGGGTAGGTGCACCACCCTTTTTTGGAACCTACTTTTGGTTGGGATTGGGATGTTCACTGGGGGTACGGCATTTTGACCCACGGCCACATCAGGGCAAAGAATCATGAGCTCACCGATCGGAGATACGAGCTCACCCATCATTCTAGTTCAGGGAGCAGGGTACTGTAGCGCAATGTAGCCCTAGTGAGCCCACTCACGGTGCTACGCCCACAAAGCACCAGAGGCGCCGAGCCATGGTTGGGGGTTCTGGCTACTTGTTCTTTTGCGGTTCTGGCTAGCCGACGAACTTTGCGATGCTTTGGTTTGCTCCTCGATAGCCCTCCAGGTGTTTTTCGTGGCGAGGTCTGCCTTTGTGCCAGCCGGATTGCTGCTCTGCTCACGGCCGGGGAGGGGCGGGGCTTGAGCCAGGGAGTCTGGGTGCCGGGGTTGTCGCTTTGGCGACGTTTTTGCGGCGGTCCAGCAGCTGTTCGGCTGGCAGCTTATCGATGGAAGCGACTTCTTTCTGTTTGCCCGCGTTCAACTGCGCCGCAACGGGCCTGGGCAGGGTACTTGGTATGTGGGTAGTTAGCCTGGTTATAACCCACTTAGGAGACTCATAACCATGGTAAGTGGGTTATAACCAGGCTTACTACCTACTTACTAAGTACCCTGCCCCTTTAAAGCAGTCCGGCTGGCCCAATTGCGACTGTGAGTTTCACGGTGGCTCGGTGTTGCTTGCGGTGCCGTTCACGCCTTGCGCTGTCCCATCAGCCCCCGTCCGGCTGGCTTTGCGCCAGTTCCTGAAATATGCACGTCTTGCCGTGCAAGGCTTGCACGTGTTCTTGCGGAACCAGTTCTTTTCGGGGGGCCCAGGCTGCCCTTCGTCGCTGCCCCACGGCGAGGTTGCTATGGCTCCTTGGGCCCGGAGGGATGAAGCTTCCGTTTATTGAGGATTGCTTCTGGGTCCACCAGCAATTTGGTGCCCTTTTACCGTTCCTTTTTTGGTTGGGAGGGTTGCCCTACTAAAATAGACGACGGAAAAAAGGAAGGGTACCCTTATTCTAAGCTCTCTACTGGAGGACCTAGGCCTATCTCCAGTTTGAGAGTCAAAAAGCAATTCGGCCCATTTTCTGGCTGATTCTCGGGGAGCGGTTTTGACTGAACCGTTGGGGATCCTCTTGCAGGAAACCACAAGGGATGGTTCAGTTCGGCCATTCCAACTCCTTCCTGAGGACTTCTTGTCAAACAGTTGCCAGTTGCACCTGGCCTAGGTTTGGTTCTTTGTTGCCGCGAACCATGATCCCACCTCGCTCTGCTTCCTTACCAGGAGCTGCGAGCCTTCTAACGCACAGCGAGCCCTGGCACGGCTGCAAAACGCAGCTGAACGGCCACAGGGAAGCCAAAGGGACAACCACGCGTTGTGTTTTGAGGGTACGAGAGCCATTGTTGAAGGGGAACCCAAAGGCAAACGACCATCTTGAGGTCCGCATGTTTTGACATTTGAAGTTTACCGTGGCTTCAGAAACGGCACTGCGCTTTACATGACACTCCCAAAGACGGTCGGGGCATTCCTGAAAGGCAGCGATTCCATGAATGTCTGCTGTCAGGGCGTGGAACATCAACTAGTGACCTGCTTGACATGGGCAGCAATGCAAACGAAACTGCGCATGGATCTTCATTGGTGTTGGCATGCCCTAACTGGGCATCACGCGAATGCCACACCAAAATGCAGCACTGGTGCTGGAAAGTCTCCAGTTTCTTCGACCAGACTAGAGCCACCGTGTGCAAAGAGTGCTGATTGTTGCATTTGGCGGGTCAGATCTCAACTTCGTCTTGCTCTGACACCGGTGGCTTTGGTCGCACAGTCTGACAGTGGGCTGCCATCCCACCAATGCACCTCTCGGCCTGCTTCAGATGCGAGAAAATGGCATGCAGTCATTTGGTCGAGTGCGTGAGCTTTATCTCCGAGAACAAGACCCACGGCTTTACCAGGTATATATATATATATAGATTTATTTATTGATTTGTTTTGTTTATTATTTATTTATTTATTTATTTATTTATTTACTTATTTATATATTGATTATGGATTAGGCCCACTGTGATACTCTTGGCGCATCCCTGAAAAACAACTGAGAAACCAGTCGTGGGGATGGGAATTGACATTGCTATCACGGAAAGGGAGAGGTTCCACAACCCCGAAATGTTCCGAAGAATCCTCTCCACAGAGTCCTCCTTCAGGGGAAGCCGGGGAAGCTCGATCTAGGATTGAGCAGCAGCTAGCCACCAGTCATTTCTGGGGTAGACTTAGGATACATTTTACATTTGATTAGTGACTCAAAGTCAAGCAAACAATAAAGTACACATTCTATAGCTGGGCCCAACTCTAGTCATGATTGAGGCCACTTCATTGCTTTGAGCCTTTGAACGCAGCACCACCCGTGCAGTGCAGGTTCAAAGAAAACCATGCTAGGACGCAGGGCCAAGCATGACCAAGCAAAGTCAGAGACGTTCAGACCAGCGGCAAGGATTCTTCGACCATCCTGTTTTCCTTAGGCTCAACCTGGACCTTTGAATCGAGTCGCTGATTTTTGAAGGCTCCAGACACTCTAGACGCTGACTCAAGTAATGCCATTGCGGTTGCCCTCAACCCATAGGCACTAAGTGAGCTTCACCATACTTTCCGTCTCGACGGCGGTCACTTCGCGCCATGCTACAGCTAAGAAAGAACAAGGTGGTGACAGATGTCACCGAAGGTGCTGACCTTAGTCACGACTTGCAACTCTCCCGCTCTGGGCAAGCACAAATTGCAGCGAGTGACAAGCAGGTCTACTTCAATGCTGGAAACATCCTGTATGACACCCTATTAATACTGGGATAAGCGACAATGCCAACTGGTGCAAAATGGATCTTGTCCATCCACGATAGAACCACACCATCGTGGGCTTGACTGCTTGATTGGCGTTACATTTGGGTCACTTAAAGTCATTACATGTTGAGGGTTTGGCGTTGGTTTCCCTGCAAGCCGCGCTTTCGCTCGTTCTTCTTCTTTTTGTTCGGATGTCGCAAAATGGGCCGAGAGATGCCGCGAGAACGGCAGGGCACAACAAGCTTCAATGCGAAGGCCAGGCGGTTCCCTTTCACCTGGAAAGGGAACCCTCAGAAAACGAGCGGCAGGGAGTTTGTCCGGATATGGCTGTGGTTGTCAAAACCGTTTTGGGATCCCATTTTGGTTGGTAGGTGAATTCGCCACCCATTTTAGAACCCATTTTAGTGGTTGGATTGGGATGTTCACTGGGGGGTACGATTTGGCTTTTGTGACCCATGGCCATACTGTGGATGATTCCAGGGGTTCTTAGGTGGTGCGAAATGGATTTTGTCCATCCACAGTATGTTCGCCTGTTTGAGGACCAGCGCATCCCAAGGCCAAGTTGAAATTCGGCAGATGGAGGCGAGCCCGCTGCCCGAGCATGCAAAGCCCTTTGCCCAGCGGTGAGAAACTTAAAAGCTGATCTACATCATGGTCATCGTCCATTTGCTTGAGATTTGTGTCTTCTTGATTTTCCCTTGTTGGTTTTCAAGGGAAATTATCACTACTTGAAATATGCTCTTTTTCTTTCCATGGGGCTTAGGCAAATGGAAGTCATAAGAGAGTCACGTGTGTCTTGTTATCTCCCCTACAGATTGATATGGATCCAAAATAGAAACGGCAGGTCCCCCCCCCACCATGTTGGAGTTTCAGACAAAGCTGAAGGGGAGTGGAGCCCAGTGACTGGATTTTCTCACTCCTTTGAAATGAGATACGCGCGGTCTTCATTTTGAGTCTTGATTCTTACAGGTTGGGAGCCGCGGAAGCGAAAAGCAACCGATGAGCTTTCCGCACTCAATCAACACTTGTGTAGATAGGTCAGGGACAATCCCAGCGGATATCCATTGAGATTCTTTACGTGGCTTAGACTTACGGCTTTTGATTTCACTCACCACATATCAAACAACGCACACAAAAGGCTTGGTTGGGCGGCATGTGGGTGACATCGAAATGGCATAGGTTTGAATGGAAACTTCAGAAAGCAATCACTTCCCGAGTTACGTTTCGCACCTTAGTCACTTTCTAGGTTTGGTCCATTTTGGTGGTAAACCAAACTGTTGGTGGTTTTCTTGGCCAGTCCACTCAGGAAGTGAGTAAGTTCGAGCTTTGAACATGTTGACTTCAATGAACCCACTGTAACTTGTTGGCTCCCAGCCATCCGGCTCCTTCGCTTTTTAGATCTTTTTTGTTGGCTTAGTGGTACGTAGATGTTTCGTGTTGAACCCATCAAAAGTGTTTTTACTTTTCGCAGGGGATCTAAGGGAAATGGCCCCCTCGCAGGTGGACTGGTATTGCGGCAACTACCAGACCATCTCAGGCCAATCTCCGGAACATTTTCAGAGATTCTACGTCTGGGTGTTGGAGCCTGACACTATGCGCAAAAATTGGAATTCGGCCCAGAAGTTTGGGGCCGTGGCTCGTTTGTAAGGGACTATTGACTGTTCAGGAACTGAAGTTTGGTGGGCGAAGTTTGCTCCACGATGTGCGATGGGTTGACCAACCCCGGCCTGGCGAGGCAAGCGCTGTATTGCAACACGGGAACCTCACGAAAGGGTTCCTATGGGCTCACGTCAATTGGGAGAGTAGCTCTTGGGTTGGCCAACTTGAGTTTTGTTTGCCCCTCACCCGTTTGAAGGACAACTCAGAATAGAGATGGATGAATGAGGGCGGCCTCCCGCCAAAAGATATGGCTCTGAGTTGTTTTTGTTTGAGTGCCCTTTACAGGTCGGTCAATCCAACGGGAACCCACCGTTTTGGGTTCTCCCTATTTCACCACATTGGTAAATTCTGGATTTTGCATTTGCAGTAGGGCCGGACTTCGCCCACGCCTGGCCAATTTTTCGGCTATGGCTATGCATGTATTAGTATGGGAACCCAGGATTCCTTGCTGGTGCAATAGGCAGGGCCTCTGGTTTCCTTTAAGGGAATCCTTTTCCCAACACACTGGGTCATTCCCTCCTGAGCACCAGCAAAATTAGCACCCCCATATTCCAAACCCCCGGTGGACTTTAACGATCAAAACAATACTAGCTACAACAGTGATAATAAACTTATACTGAGAGTAGTGTTATGCATGAACGTGATGAGAGTAATGCAGAACACATAGTAGTGATAATGACAATGACTGATACAGGGGACTATTATGATGCACAATACAATAGTAGCAATAGTAAACATGACACTGATGTTAAGCAATAAGCTTGCTGATAACAGCCATCACAAACAATGAACCATGCCGATGCAATGTACAACTGTATATACAACAACAGCAATGAGCAAAGACCAATAGTAGTGATAGACGGCACTAATTTTAGTCACAGTTAATCGAGACATTTACAATCAACAGCTATGATAATTCCATCCACATGGGGCGGGTTGCTTCAGGGGTCGGCGAGAGACGTGAGACGGGGCAGACGTGGGTCCGGTGCCGGGGTCCCTTCGGTCCTCATGCGGGCTGAGGGGGAGAGGGGGGGCGAGCCCAAACAAGCCCTAAAATACGGCCTTATTAAGGGCTTAAGGCTTATTTGGCCATGGGTCAAAAGCCAAATCGTACCCGCAGTGAACATCAACCAATCCAACCACTAAAATAGGAAGCCTAAAATGGGTGGCCGATTCACCCACCAACCAAAATGGGATCAACCAAAACGGTTTTGACCACCACAGCCATTTGGGCTCCCCCCCCCTCCGCCCGGGTTGGTTTCGGTCCGCCCAGGCCAGGCGGCGATGCTCGCGGGGTTTGCCTTCAACTTCCTCACGGCGCCCATGCCGAAGGGCGAGAAGGACCCGGCTTCCGCTCGGTTTCGGTCAGGTCGGCGGTTGGTCGCTCAGATGGGTTTATGGTTTCTTATGGTTTCGGAATTCGTTTTTTTTGGGGGGGGTCGGACCAAGGTGACCCTCGTTTTGGGCCCCTGGCTTTTGAAAGCCAGGCAAAAAAAAGGGGTTCCCCTGAGAGGTGTCCTGCGGGTTTCCCGATAAACGCCGACTGGAAAGAGGGTGCCCCTCGAACATGTTCCCACAGCCATGTGTGTATATATTTGGGTCTCCTCCAAATGGGGTAGACAAAATATGCACCATAATCTGAAACATGCTGTGTGTTTTGCACCCCAACCAACAAATATGGAAGTGCGCAACAAATCTGCTTTCTGCTGCTGCTGCGGTGCTGGCGCCAGGAAGTTAGGTTCAACCCCATTGGTCTTGATTCCAGGGAGAGTGAACATAAATCTAGGCCCTTAGGCCCTTCCATGTTCCCATTTGCCAAGCTTCCATGCTGGGTACCTAGTTTTTTCACCCGCCATCCTTCGATGCAGGGCCTAAGTTAGAATGGGGTTGCATTCTGGGCCCCATTCAACCAAATCACATGATGGAATCATGGGGCCAGATTGTTGAATAATCATTCCCGCAGCAAACAGACGCGGATCGCCCACCAGGTCTTCTTAGTCTGTAGGCTTCCGGGTGTTTAGGTTTTAGGGTTTTGGGTGTCGGGGGTTTAGACTTAGGATTTTAAGGGTTTGTGGGGTTGTCAGGGCTTTTTGAATGTGTCTTAATGGTTGTTTGTTTCTTTTGTGTTGCTTACTGTAATTAGTTGTTGGTTTTCTGTTTGTTTGTGTGTTTTTTTTGGGGGGGGGGGTGGGGGCGGCGGGGCCAGGGCGGGGGTTGGGGATTTTGAGGCTTGTTTCAGGATTTGTCGCGGGTTGTGTGATGGTTGTTTTTTGGTTTTGGAGCATTTTCAAGATGTGGGGACTCAGGTAGCCCTGAATAGGTGGTTTGGATTTGTGGTTTGGGGGGCCTGTTCTTCATCATAAATGTTTTTTTTTCTTCTGGTAATTACTGTGAAGCCCGGTTTACCACCCCGTTCCACGCCAGCGATTCCAAACCAGGACAAGCAGCAGCATCCGGCGCTGGAGTTCACGTACTTCTGGTGCGTCTGTGTGGCAATGGGCCTGGCAACTCAGAACTCCGACTGGGCATTCGTCGCTTTCTCCGGGAGTTTTTAGTGGGAAGACTCGGCGTTTGGGCCGTTGTTGGTTTCAACTGGATGCCTTTTGGGCGTTTAAATGGATGCCTTTGGGCGTGTGTTTGCTTAAATGGGTGCCATTTGGGCCATGGTTGGTTTAAATGGATGCCAATTTGGGCCAGTGTTTGTTTAGAGTATGGTTTTTTGTTCACTTGGATGGTCATGTCAGGGGACTTTTTCAGGGCAAGTTGCAACTCGGGGCTTCAAGAACCTGAAGTGCACCCGAAGCGAGTTTGGAGCCTCGAAGCTTGGTCCCACTCGCCCACTGGTTTTTTGTTTTTTTGCCGCCGGCTTGTTTCAACTTTCTTTGGGGGGAAGGGCTCCGGCTGTTTTGAAAACTCAACCGACCCACAAGGGTGCCGATTCTTTGTTTTTCCCGTGGAAATCCACCGGGCATCTGAGCATTTGATCCCCCAGCAGTGGGAAGGATAGCGACTGGCTGCGCTCTCGCGCCCACTTTGTCACGCAAGTCGCCAAGCGGCAGATTAGGCCCAACTATGCGTCCTCGTGCCGCATAGTTGCAGCTGCTACTTCCCGTTCTGTGTGGCATGCGTGAAGAAACAGGGTAAGGGAGTAGGCGTCAAGACTTTCAGTAGGGGATCGAAAACAAACCCATGGAGCACCACCCCCAGCGAAACAACTCCAAAAGAACTTCCCGGCGTGCGCCCTGGAAACTGCCCAAGGGGCCTCCCAAAAACGGCTGCAAAAAAAGCAGGACTCAAACCTCGCCAAAGCCTATTGGGGAGAGTCGTTGGGTCCCTTCAGAGGATACCCAAAAAGCGGTTCGTCTTTATCGAGGCACACCTAAGCGTCACCCGGACAGATGCTTCAAGGGGTCAAAGCAGTCCGAAATGTTTGAAGATTAAGGCCTAGTCTCGGATTTATGGCGGCTTGCCACATGGCGAAGGAGTTGTTCATGTCAGCCATTGTGGCAGTTTCAGCGGCTGTTGTACTTGGCTTTATTGGGTTACAATACCTCGCATCAACTTTTGTGACTCCATGTTGATAGAACCAAACGCATACAAGAGCATGCA
Source organism: Effrenium voratum (assembly GCA_963377175.1). NCBI lineage: Eukaryota > Dinophyceae > Suessiales > Symbiodiniaceae > Effrenium > Effrenium voratum. The sequence continues at coordinate 629,471 of CAUJNA010003313.1, forward strand.
GGAATGGAAGGGTTCCTTAGTGAATAAGCAGAGCATAGGAGTTGAACTACATGGGATATCGATCTCCAACCCCTAAGGTGTTTTCAAAGATCCAGACTTATTCACCGCCTCTTTTGAAGTAGCACGTGGCGAAATCATACGAATTGATATCTGCGCTGACTTGGCGTAAAAGAGGCATCCATCCGTTGCCCCCTTGGGAACACCTGGCACGGTGTGATGCCATTTGGGATGGGCTGGGAAGCGCCTGGTTGGTGACCTTGAGCTCACAAGGGCGCAGGGTTAGATCCAGCAACCCACTTCACCCCAGAAGTTCGCTTCTTTTCTTTTTGGGCAGCCGTCATTTTTGGGGATCATTCGTGGAAAATGAGTCGCTCATTCCCAGGCGTTTTCCCTGACCAGGGCTGTGGGAACATGAGTCGCTATCTCTTGGGTTCGTGTGTGGGATGTGGATGAGCCACCAGGAGCTTGGAAAGGTTCCTGTTGTTTTTGTTTCTCACCACCACAAATTGTGCGCACGTGCTGGTCAAAATGTACGCCCCACTCAAAATGCTTGATTTCACTTGGGTTCGCCTTTCACACCAATCACACCGGCCAAAACTCCCCCGAGCATCCAACCCGCCCGAGCAAGAAACTTACCGAGAGCCTCTCCTTCATGAAAGCGGGAAGAGCAAAACACCTGATATGTCGTTCAACAAACAACACAAACAACACAAGCGCAACAAACAAATCAAACAACAGCAGGGTTGTGGGATCAAGGGGTTTACCCCCACTTCTGTGATACAAAGTAATCCCCCTTTCTATGAACAATTTAGTCTTTGGGAAGCCCTTTCTGTTGTATCATAGAAGTGGTCATTCCCCACGGCCCTGAACAACAAAGACGAAGATCTGCGAGGCACAGAGCTGGGGGTCATCGTGGTGTCCAGCTATTTGTCGGTTTGGGCCCCCAGCCTAGCCCTGCCCGGGGCCCCAAGGCGTTTGCGCCGAATGGGTTGGGGAGGGAGGCGGGGGAGGCGGGGGAGGCGGGAGAGCTGGGCGGGGGGGGGGGTGGGGGGGTTGGGAGGTTTTTCTGCGGGAGTTTGAGGGTATGGAGTTTGAAGGGGAGTTGGGCGGGTGCTTGTTTCCTCTCAATTGGAAAGGTGTTTGATAGCGGCAGGAACACGGGCGTGGACAAGCAGCGGTTGTGTGTTTTGCTTTTGGAACTGATCTCCCCTAAGGTGGCTGCGACTCGTTGCCCCAAACCTCGAACGACCAAACAAGGCGCGAACACTGAGATTTCGGGTCCTCTCTGGTTTTCCTTTTCCAGAACCAAGCCGTTGAAAAAAATACCGTACCTTCATTTTGAAGGTGGCGCATCACATATGGTATGGGTACTGTGGTTGATAGGAACATTTGTTTGGGGAAAGGACACGGACCCGGCGGTCACTCACATTCACAAACAGCGGGGGACGCCAGGAGAAACAATCCACTTCGATCGGCTTTGGATACATGATACCGGACACTGTCAATGCTCTGTAACATGTGTTTTTTTGTGACAGGGAGTAGCCTATTGATTAGCAAGGTTTCCACGTAGCAACTCCATCGATGCGAGACACAACGGCGGCTGAGGAGAGGCAAGCGAGGCGCGCCGGACTTACACAAGGCCAGGGGGATGGTGAAACTGTTCATCGCACGCAGCTTGCTATTCTCAGCAGGGAATCACCAAGGATTTTGGGAATGAACCTGGGGATTCCCTCAAATGCTTTTTCTTTTCAGAACTCCTCAAGGGTCCGTTATGTTACGTTGACAACTGGGGCTCATTTCCCTTGAAACCTACCAGATGCGTGACTTTGATTACAACAAGTGAAAAAATCCTCTTGACCCAACTTGGCCCAGACAATTGGCTTCGGCCAAGGACACCCCCAAGGTCGTCAACATTGCAGCGGATTCGTGTCCACCATGTTGGAGAAGTTCCCTCTTGAAAGCTTCCATGGAGTTTCCGCGACTCCCTTCAAAACGGGAGCCATTAGTTACACATCATTGTGTTATTTCGTGTTCCAGATCGTACCGACCGTATTGAAGGGTTTATGGAGACTCCAGGTCGCCCGTGGTTCACGCGCCTTTTTTGCGGCCTTTTTCGAGCCGCAAGTGTTAACTTCTCGCCCTTGTAGCGAGACTTCGAGGCCTGCGACACGCTGCGGGACTACCAATCCCCGGTCTTCGCTTGCTTCATGGGCGGTTGGATCATTTACTTCGTGGCCAGCATCCTGCAGGCCGAAACAGCCGCGCGCTGGAACAACAACCACCGCCTCGCTTTCGAGGGGAAATTGGTTTGACCCGGACGGCTTTCCGGTTTTCATGTTAGTGGATGGGAGGGTAGCTAAATGGCTAGTACCCCTAGTTACAAGGATTTACATGTGATTAGCAGCGGGGTTGACTGGGGATACCAAGCACGTAGCTACCTCCCGGAGAGGTCAGTTCAGCCCCACAGCCATGGAAGATGTTCCTGTTGTAAAGGCCACCCACAAAACTTTGAGTTCGGAGCCGGCTCGAACAGACCCGGGAACAGTAAAAACACATTGGTCATTCATGTTGACCCCGGATTGATAACCCCCTTTGTGAATCAGGGGGCGTCCCCGGGTGAAATGTGGGGAATCAGACCACTTGAGGGGCCTCCACCCCCCAATTTGCATAAGCTGGGGTTGATTCATTTGGGGTCAACATCCATGGAGGCTTTTTCCACACCCGTAAGAGGAAGCTCTCGAGCCTCCCATAAGCCAGAGATCACAGACCATAGCCCACTCCCGGCAGGTTTGGATCTATTACCGGCACCACATCGCCGTTTGTGTGTCCGTGCCCTTCTTGGTCTTCACCTTGGCCATCATATGGTGACCTCTGCTTTTCAAATCCGCTCGTGCCGAACCTCCGAGCGCGCCATTTCAACTGGCGTCCTATTTGCGTCCTAGTTGAAGATTGAGGTTTCGCTCAACCCAATCTATTTGTGAAAACTTTGGTGCATTTTGCTTGGATGTTAGGACTTTAACGTTTTGCCATCTAATGGGTTTTCCATTAAACCACTTAAAGTTAAGCTTTTAGCAGGGTATGACAGCAAGACAGGGTCCGCGTCAGGTATCTTCTGGACCTACGGCGGAAGCTTAGCCTACCCGAGGATCAGGCACGCGATGGGATTGTATGAATCCAGCTTCGGCCCCTCCCCCCTGAATCCAGCAACCATCACCTGTCTAGACTTAGGATACATTTTACATTTGCCAGTCACTCAAAGTGAGGCAAACAATAGAACCTACATTCTATAACTGGGCCTAACTCTAATCATGATCACTTCACGAGTTATGAATTGCAAGTCTTCAGCACTCTTGCTGGATTCATCGCACTACCAGGAAATATCATTGATACATTGGTGCCTGTATTTTGCGCAAACGACCAAGACGGCAGGTACACTTTGGGCACCGGATTTGTTGACAGAAATTCGATCGCACTGGAACGCTTGCCCGAGGTTGAAGCCGCACCCAAAGTCAGGCCTACTGGTAGCCTTTCCTTTGCTTAGGCCCAGGACTGGTTTACAGAAAGGTCTGCTGATAAGGTCTGCTGATGATTCAAGGCTCCGTGCATTTTGGAAAATCCAAAAGCAGGGAGACTTGTTTGCAGAGGAAGCCAATGAGACATTGACGCATATAGGGGGTGCTTCTGATTGCGTCGCACAAGCACCACAAAAACACCACAGCCACACCGCCATGCGATGTCCCCGTCAAAAGAACACATGCCGCAGGTTGTGACTGGGAAGATTGCGCACTTTCAGCGCTACGAACTGATTGGGGACATTGATGATGGCCAGACTCTTAGTTTTTGAGAGGCCTTTTGCCTTCCACAGTTATGCTCAAGGTTGTTTTTTTTGGCATCGGGCTGGCAGATTTTACATGTTTCTTTCTTAGGCTTGGGAATATATATATATATATACATTATTTGCATGAGCGCAGAGCCTTTGGGCGAATCGGCCAGTGTTTCTCCCGCACCAAGGTTTGTGCTCCCACACCAGGGCCGCTTGGCAGAGAGACGGCCTTCAAAGTTGTTGGGTTGATAAGAAACCTGAATGGGGATATCCATTTGGCTGTGGGTCAAAACCAATGGGATCCCATTTTGGTTGGTAAGTGATTTCACCACCCATTTTAGAACCTATTTTAGTGGTTGGATTGGGATGTTCACTGGGGGTACGGGTTTTGGATTTTGACCCGTGGCCATTTGGTTTCGCGGAAACTGACATCAGAGCCATGAAGCTGGTTCCTGGCAACTGCTATCCCAGAGTGGATTCCACCCTTCGTTTGTCTTTTGGTGTCCAACCGGAGTTGGACTCAATCCCGAGGCTTTCAACTCTGCAGTTCGGTCACCCAACTTGAGAACGTGGGAGCTAATCTGTTTTATACTCAGCTCAGGTGGACCAGAGAACCCTGTTCTGGCCAACCATGGCCACTGCAACTAGCTGGCTGGGTTACGCAGTCAGAAACAAGCTGGCTTGCCAGCGTTGACGTTGCTGATTCTGGGAGGATTCATGTTCACCCCAACGACGTGTTCCTGGATTCTGGGGCGTCGTTGTTGCAAGCACGTTTCCTGACGGCAGTTTCATTTGCGCTGAACCATTAGAGTTTCTTGATTGATTCTTCAAAATGAGAAGCCACAAATTAAACTGCAGTTTCAGAAAGATAGGCCAGGTTGGGCACTTTGGGATACACCGTCGATTCGAGAATAAGAGGTTGGCAGACACAATTATAACACATGTATGTATATATATATATATATTATGTATACTATATTACACATAGGGGGTTGATCAAAAGGTCCTTGCAAGGAGTTACGTATTCGGTGACCATTCGTCTTGGCTTAAATCCCTCCGCGAAAGATCGGCGATGGAGTTCGCGAAAGAAACTTATTTTTTCGCGACAGATTCCGCGTTGGATTCTTGGAGCCATGCCTGTGCACTTACATATTTGCAGACCCCGCTCCCTTGTAGATAGGGAGATACGCAGCACCTTCATTTGCATTATTGATTCCCTGCCTGTCTTGGGAATGGTGCAAATCAATAACGTTAGCTGGGCTATTTTGGAGCAAGTTTCGCGAAAGATCCGCGAAAAACCGGCGAAAGGCCAGGGAGCTTGTTGCAAGGTTCCGCATCGCCGGCAAGCGCAAGTGGCAAGGGCGAATGACGGTGACTGCTTGCACTTAACACTACGTACTGCACGCAAGTGAACTGCGGCTACCGTGATTGCAAGCATAACTGCAGCAGCCATAATGGCTCCAGAGCGCACGCTGCAAACAAAAGGGCGTGGCGATGGAGTTGCGAAAGATTCGCGTAAGAAACTGTTTTCCTCGCGAAGATGGTGTTTTCCGGAAGCAGGAATATTGATCAACTGCCATATATATATATATGTACGTACTTACACAAGTGTATCATACACATCAAGTATTTCATTTGAATCCATGGTTGTCCTTTTGGTTTCAAGCTAAAGGTGAAAGGTGGACCGAGCATGAAAGCAACACACCCTGGGTGCGTGCTTGGGGCAGTCCACCAAGGTGAAAGAGGGACCTTTCGCTTCGTTTTTGAGTTGCTTGAGGCTGGTGGTGCTGCGGGCGACTACGTCCCAGTCGAACAGGAGTTTGTTCGCGGGATCAGAACTCATTTCGGGAGAAGCGGCGATTTGGAAGAACCTTTCAAGTTTGTGAATAGCCAGGGCAGTGTTTTCATATTGAACTTTCAGTTGCATGGAAAACACGCCGTCTGACTGTTTTGGGTTTCTCTTCACTTCTAAATTCCCCCCACTTGGCCTTGAACTTTAAATGTGGCAAACCAATGTAAAGCAAGCAACACACTTGTTTGTTGCATGCCTGTCCATGCCCAACCTGAGGCTGAAACGTAGAGTTGAGTTCTGCGTTCCTGTGTGTACCCGACCAGCAACGGGTGCTGGAAAAGACGCAAAGTGGTTTTGTTTTTGTCTTATTTAGATTCCGGATAGGTTTATTCAGGGACCCGAAACATTGGACAGGTTTCCCCGAAGAGCGCCTCGCGTGCTACTTTGTTTCTTTTGGCCCCGGACGCATGTGCTGCGTTGGAAGCAAACCCGGCAGAACTTGGCAATTTGTCTCAAAATAGGAGTCGGACCCCCCGGGGGTTGGCGGTGGTCCTATGCATGTCTTGTTCAAACCCCAAAAGTTGTTTCAAGACAAGACACGCCCGAAATGTTGTGATCGTTGCGTTCAAGTTCACGAACTCTTGTTTTTGTTCCCCGGCCGTGTTCTCGAGAGTCGCTCAACCAACACTCAGGTTGCATTGAACCATTCAAGATCGAACCGATGTATTCTCAGACACTCAGGTGTCAACACGTGGCACTGACGTACTGTGAATGGACGAAATCCATTTCGCACCACTTTGAAACCATGGGAAGCCATTGTTGGTACTTAAAGGGGAATCATTCATTCCACGATTTCTGAAAGGTGGTGCGAAATGGATCTTGCAACCATCCACAGTAGTATATTAGCTAGGTGACGTCCACTTTGAGACGCGAACAGGCATGTCTTCCTGGCAGGATCCATCCAGCGAGGAGCCAAAGCTGTTGACACTCCGGCCTGTTTCTCGAAGGATACCGTTGGGAGGATAGAGACATCGCCATACTTCCATTTGCTGAAAATAATATGTGTTGTTTTGCCTTAATAGTTTTCTCGGGAAACGAGCTCACTACTGGACTTATACATATATATATATATATATATATTGTTTTAGTTGTTGTTTTTTTTAGGGAGGCGGAAAAGCACATGGACGCATTCGATGCTTTTCCATAGACATATCTCTCAGGCAAACACCTCAAGCCACGGAAGCCTTGCAAAACTTTCTGCGACAGATGCAGGGTATGAGAAATGGAATGACCCCGAGAAAAGCCATTTCCGCATTCCCGATATATGGTTTCCTTTCAGGGGATCAAAGCAACTGGGTTCATTCCATTTCTCATTCCCTACTTCTCGCACCAAGAAACAACAAGCCAGCTGAAGCTATTGATCCTGGGCTTTCCCTGCGCGCTCGCAGGGTGAGTGGGCGAAACACCCACAGATCCAACTGAGAGCAGTAGCCGGGCTGCTGGTAGCCAAGCCCCCAAAGCTTTGGGGCAGCGTGTACCGATGCGCCCAGCGATTCACGTGCTCACGTCTTCCGCCCCAAGAAGGGGCAGAAAGCGTCGCCAAAATGCGGCTGCTGTGAGTTGAAACTGACATGTGCTTCACCACATGCCACTCTGGATTCATATTTATTTGTGCCTTTTTTGCCTTTGCCCCAGCATGTTCACCCTGTCACTTGCAGCTTGACAGTTGTCCCAGCGAGCTTATTTTGCACACCTCGGCGACTCGTCAGCGCTGCGCGCAGCCCAGTCATGCTCAGAGTCTTGCAGAGTACTCGCATCGCGAGCCTTTCCGGCCGCGCCAGCCTTGAGGCCAGCCTAGCGGCTGGGAAAGATAAATTCGACCAGGAAGGTTCTCAGAAACCTTTCATGAACTTCTCTCCCCCAGCAGTGCCCTTTACCCTTGTTGCGGGGGAGGGTTCCCCTACTAAAATAGACCACAGAAAAAGGATACCCTTATTCTAACCTCTCTTCTGGAGGACCTAGCTCTGGTGTTTTCTTGCAGCGATTGGTGATAGATGAGCTTACTTTGTCATATTCTGTGCGGCCGGCGCCAAAGGACACTTCAACAACTTTGCTGTCGGCTATGTGTTTCCACAGCTAGACAATGACCAGGACCAGTTCCATATCACCATTGCCAAGCCCTTCGACTCATGTGTTTTACTACCTGTGCATGGGCTTGGGGGCACCCTCAAGCCGGGTGGTTTTCCTTTGAGTTCCAGTTTCAACCCACTTCATGCCTGTTTTGGAGGGTACAAATGGCCCCCCATTTTTTTTCAGGGGAGCCATTCCGGTTCCCCCGTTTTGGAGGCTTCCCTCTGAGAAGATTTCCGCCTCTCCCCTTCCAGGCCATGAAGCGGAAGGCCTCGAACCTCTCGCCGGGCAAGAACCTGAACTCGCCGAAGCCTCAGAGGCTTCCTCCGGGCTTCACGGCTTAGGCGGCGTTGGGCGACGAGAGTCCTGGCAGCGACTCACGGATGACGCTGAGCAGAAGTGGGTATGGGTCAGAATTCAACCACCAGGGTTCCATTTGGGGTACCTATTTGTGACCCACAGCCAAGTAGGTTATGAGATGTCCCATGGTGGCCTGGAAACCGTGATATACCCTGGATCCATGTTGCCCCAGACTTTTTCCTCGGCCTGGGTCGAGAAAGAAACCCCGCGCCTTGTCGTTATGTAAGGGCCCGTCCCGAAACTTTCATTGCAGGCCCGGAATACTGTAAACCGATGCTGAGGAACACACTATACCCATAAAAGCACGTACAAAAGCCATGAAGAGACATATCAGGTCCAACGTGTTGTCGCAAACCAAGATTGCGAAATCAGACATTTGCAGGGCCCCAGCCGATACCCAAACCGATGCCCAATCGATACCCAACTCATTCGCCGCCATGCCGGGTCCAACCAGCCCTGGACTTTCGGGTCACCTGAGCAGATTTGAAGTGAGTTGCTTTGTGCAGTCTGGGCCCCGAGGGCTTTGCTTTGCTTCGCATTCTAAGATGTTCACTGTCCCGCAACGACGATCCGCGAAGGACCACTTCAAGTCTATGCCATTTTTCCTATTGTGGCTACAGATGTAGACATGTATGGCTATTATTTTTTTTAATGGGGGAACCCCGCTGAAAGAATGATTGGTTGACACAAATCACCACCGAAGTCTGATGTCCACTTTGGGTCCCTCATGAAACGCACAGCCATGCACATAGAGCAGCTGCTCCCGTGGTTTTTTCCACGCTGGCTCTTTTGGGCCGCCGCGCTGCGCCTAGGGCGTACCCGCACTTCCAAACTGCTGCCGAGATGTACGCGTGGCTTGGCCGAGACGTCCCCGGAACCATGGGAGCGCGAGCTAAGGGAAGCTGCCCCATGTCCAGGGAGCTCTTGGAGGAAAGCCCCACCCGCACCCAGAAAAAGGGCGAAAGGGTTTTCGGAAAGAGTGATGGTGGAGAAAAATGGGGGAATCAACAAGTAGAATAGTGCGGGCTCCCTTGAAAGACACATAGGCTTCATGTAAGTCCATTGGACACGGTTCCAAGGAGCTCGTAGTTCCTGAGAACCCAATCCTAGGGTGCAAAGGATTATATTCAGTTTTGCGTGAGGCCTTGCAATGCCATCCAAACCAAACCCACGCCCAAGTTGCTGGAAAGATGTCAGGGAGCGCAAAACCACCAAGGGAAATCAAGTGTGAATATATATATATATATATATATAATGTTTCCAATATCCAGAGGGTTGCCTTGGTCCTGCTTGAGCAGCGGAAACCACCTATTGGATTGCCAACATGACTGAGCAGAATCGAGTTGAAATGTGTTGCCACACCGCAGGCATATTCGCAGCATCACCTCTGAAGGTGGTGCACTCAGCAAGAATGTGAATGCAAGGGCAATTGAGGCAGGGAAGAAGGGACCATCGCTCATTCAGGTGCCCTTTCTGTTGCAGTTGCTGCTTCTTGAAGGTCAAAGTCTCCCTAGTCCGTGTGGGCATGGGTTTTGCTTGTTCTCTGGTTCAGCATGTAGCAGGGGACCCCAAAATGGATGGTTTTCCTGCTGGTTCCCTGTAAAACCACCAAACACGGGGGGAACTACCGTCAGAAAAAGACGAGCCACCCATATGCTGTATCGGAGAGGCATAGCCCTCGTGCCCACAACTTGGAGGTGTTAGCGTCGAGTTGCTCCCAGGATTTGCTTGCATGGCTGTGATAGCTGCGAGGATTGATTTCAGCAGCATCACACATTTGAAAGGAGAGAATGAGGCGCGCCCACCTAAGGCCTCAAGAGGTTTTGCTACAACAGGTTGCAGCTTGCGCCAAACGGTGTTTGTCATTCCCCAGACAAAAGGATGCGCCCAGCCAGAGAAAAACATCCGCGACAGAACATTATCAAAAGACCGGCAGCGGCTCTGCAGGGTTGGGCAGGAGTTCAAAGCACCGTCCCTTAGAGAAACCAACAGGAGGTTCAATCAAGGGGGTGAAACATGGTTCTTGACTGCTATTGGGTTGGATCTTTAGACTTTATTAACTAGCTTTTTGGTTGAAATCAAGCGGTTTTCCACTAAACTCCCAAAAAGTTAAACCTTTTGCAGGGGGGTCAACCGCAACCAAGGGTTGTGGGTCAAAATTAGTCACCAGCAGGAATCGGACCGCAGGACTTAGTCCATTTGCCTTGGGATTTATGTTGGAGACGTGCTGTGGGTGGGCGAAATCCTGCACCACCTGAGAAACTCTGGAAATCACCGATTCCCCTATAAAAATACCAATGAACAATGGGTTTCCCATGGTTTCCAAGTGGTGCGAGAAGGGGAGGTCGTCCATCCGCAGGATGTTTGACCCACAGCCAAACACGTTCCCAAGGTTCCCCAGGTGGGTTCCCCAGAGTCGGGCGCAATGGGCGCCAGAGGCGGTGACTACACCGTGCGCAACTTTGTTGGGGTCATCGAGGCGCTCCAAGGGGCGGTCGAGCCAGGGCTAAGCAAAGGCTCCGGGAGGAATGGCTGAAGGAACCCTTCAACAATTTTTTTCGCTGATCCCGAGACCAAACCCCAAAGAAGTTTGGCAGTTAAGCAACTTATTTAGAGCTTACTTACCCCCTGATTTATCCTTGGTGTGTGTGTGTGTGTTGTCCTTCAGGGGTATGTTGCAGGGGTCTGGTGGAACCTTTGAACCCTGGTTCGGGTTCACTAGGTGCTCGATGGGGGTTGTCGAGTTACTCTCAGCTTCCCTCCCAAGTTGTCATGGCACCTGAAGGAAAAACCAGGTGCGCCTTCAATCATAAAAACCAACCACAGGAACAGATTTCTACGGGAAATTGGCCCAACACCCACCAAAATCATGGCTTGTCATTAGGCATTCCCTGCTCATTTCCTAGATTCGTAAAGATCCCACGGCCATGTGGATCTTTCTTTTTTTTGTTCTTTCTGTGTGCAGGGAATGAAGTGATGTCCTATTTTTTCCGCTGCTTGTAAGGTATGGTTCATTTTCCCCTCTGGTTTTTAAAGGGAACCTATTATCACTACTGAACCAATATGTTCTCATTTTTTTTTTAGGACATGAAGAAGCAAATGGAAGTTCCGAGTCACTTGGGCTTTGGGGACCTGACAGCGGAGATGGGCAGACGGCTGGTGGCGGTGGAGTTGGGCAAGTGCTATCACTCCCACATGGCTGGGTCAAAAATAGGTGCCCAAGATGGAACCCTGGTAAATGGAAACATGGACTAAAACCTGCGGTCCGCTGGTGGCTTAATTTTGACCCATACCCACATTGCCATGGCACCTGAAAAGGAGTCCCTACAAAAGGAAAATGATTTTCCAGGTAGCCTCCAGGTGTGATTTGTTAGTGGAAGGATAGTTGTTTTCATGGTTCAGCGAAGGCTTACCCCCAAACACGCATTTTTTGTGTGGAAAGGGAAACCAAATTGGAGTCTACTAGAATCCCTCCAAGTTTGTTTTGGGATGATTTGAACCGTCTTCCACGTTGCGATGTCAACATGTCTCCAATCCACTGCAGAAACCGCCATGTTTTGGCTTTAAGATGTAGCCCTATTTTCAGGAAGCTCCCACACTGTTCTTGTCTTGTGCAGCCCCTGTTCAGTATTTGAGTTGCAGCAGTAAAGGGGATGACATGGGCACGCCACCAAAACTAATTCATGTCATTTGGGGACATGCGAAGTGACCCTAGCTCATTTGCCTTCCGGTTTCCATTGTTTCAGTTGAGCAAGACATGGCAGGGCCCAAGAGTCCCGCAAAAAGCAGGGGGGGTCAGTTTCCCCATATGGCTGTGGGTCAAAAATGTGTACCCAAAATAGAAGCCTGGTAAATGGAACCAAGGACTCAAATCTGCGGTCCCCCTGGTGTTTTAATTTTGACCCACGCCAATATCCTTCTGGGACAACAAGTCGTGGTGTCCGTGGCTCGTATGAGTTTTTTTGTTTGTGGCAAGGACATCTCGGTGGAAAAGTCGATGGTCGAGCAAGGGCCTTAGCATGCAAACATGATGCTGGCGTCGAAACCTTCGATTTGCTTCTGAGCACTGGGCATGCCGAAATGCATGCCTCGTCGACAGAAAGGAATATGTGCACGATGTCCCAACTACATACCCATCGGCACTCATGCTGTTGAGCTCCGCCTAAGGAAAGCATAGGTGTCGTTGTTGGGTTATTTTGTCGAAAAATAGATGGGTTTCCCTGGTTTACCTGGTGGTTTCATCATCCACCAGTGAAACCCATCTCCTACTGTGGATGGACAAAATCCTGCACCTGAGAAACCCTCGAAATTGGCCTGCAAATATCAACAAACAATGGTTTCAACCATGGTTTCAAAGTGGTGCGGGATTTTGTCCATGCACAGAATTAATCAACCCCAGTTCATGGGGGCGTCCCTGGGTGAAATGTGGGGAATCATCACGTGAAATGTGCGAAGCTTCTCTTGGTTTCCCACAGGAAGGACAGTCTCTTGGAGAAGCCCCGACGGCCGAACTTCCAGCGGCCCAGGACGGAGCTCTTCCCTCGCGGGGCGCTGGAGTTCTATACCAAGAAGAACATGGGCGCAGCGCTTAGCCGGATGCGGAGAACAGATCTCTGGGTGAATTTATAGCGACCTGACACGACCTCACCCCAAATGGTGGTTTATGTGGGGAATATCCCTCCCACCACCTTATTTAAGGCTGGTGAAATATTATAATTCACCCAGAGATTTGGGCAGGGTTCCACTTTTTGACTACCCCAAGATAGACTTATACCCAGGGGTTCTCCTTTTGGGGGGAATGAACCACCCCTGAGTTTGAGTCTATCTTGGGGTAGTCAAAAAGTGGAACCCTGGACCTGGTGGTTCCCAGCCATCAGTTTAGCTTTGTTTTGCCTTTTAGGGTTTTGTGGCGGGGGTTCCAGTCAAACAGGTCTCTAGGGGCTGATTCCTTTTCCATTCTTTTCAGCCATCGTTCTTTTCAAAAACCGGATCTGTTTCCAACCTGGGTTTTTGGATGGTTTCCGGAAAAGAAGGATCCATGGAAAGAATGGGGAAGGTACCCCAAGAGATCTTGGTGGTTCCCAGCCATCCCCGTAGCTTTTTAGCTTTTTAGGGTTTGGTGGAGGGTTTCCAGTCAACCCACTCTTTTAGCAGGGGATCTGAGGACAGCCAAGAAATGGCAAGATGGATTTTTGGAGTACCCTGCAGTAGCTAGCTTCTGAATCGCGCCAAATTTGATGTAACCTGCTCTGACTCTGTGCACTCGGGGAATTTGCCGACGTGCATGCACGTTCGGAGCTCTTGCCCACAAAACTGGCTTTTGAATTGGGTCAAATGTTCATGCTGCCTGCGTGGTTCATGCGCGTTCGGATTTTTAAGTTGAAGGGTCAGTGGAGACATTGCCTGCTGTTGTGGTTGTGTGATTGAGGTTGGCAGTACACGCAGGAAGAGTATGACAAGTGGTTTATGCCGGAGCGCGGAGGCTGGCGTGTGAAGTTCAGTTGGCATGTGCATCGGCATGGGTGGACTGCCAGACAGCTTGCTCCTACTGCTTCTACGAGTTTTCATGAGGTGAAGTCTAACAGTGAAGTATAGCCAGCCACTAGGCATACACCCGTATTCCTCAGCCAAGGCTCAGGCTCAGGATGATGGGGATCGTTTTGCGGAGATCCTTGAATTTATGTGCATGAAGTTCCATGAATCAGTATGCAGTATCCAGCTCCATGAAATCATTCTGAACTTTTTGACTGGATGATTGGAATCTTGATAGGTGAATCACCCTCCAGCGCGCACAGAACGCCTTGATCTATGTCAGAAGCTCCTTTTTTAATTAAGTTACTCTGAGTATAGCTTGGCAACGCTTTAGCACCGTCCAGTGAAGCTTGCGAATGTGAGAGAGAGGGAGAGAGAGCCGGAGAGAATGGAGAGAGACAGAGAGACAGAGAGTGAGAGAGACTGAGAGAGGGGGAGAAGGATTACAGTGAGAGTTTTTTGAAGCCACGCAGGTGATCAAGGCGACTATCGTGACGGTATGCAGGAGCATAGTTGTCGCTCGGACAGTTGAAGACTGTTCCGACCACCCTCTCTTTTCTCCCACAACGTATGAATCTGCTGGGGGCTGTTTTGCCTCTTTGGGACAGTGCTCTATGCTTTTGCTTGTTCACTTATGACTGTGGTGAATTTGCGTCGGAATGCTCTACGTGGCGAATCAACGCGCCAAGCACTTTAGTTATTCTTTTGGGCAGCCAGGGTTAACAACATCCGTGGGTGGCCATACGAACTCCCCAAGTGACCCCATGGCCATACTTTGTTCCATGCTTAGCCAGGCCAATCCGAGCGTCACAACAAGCCCAGCGGTGGAGCTTGTGGTTCGGTCTTCGGTCATGCCCTTTTTCCTCTCTATGTTGGGGGAGGCCCAATTCGTGGGTGGTTTCCATTTGGTTCTGAAGAACTGAGTCCCGTTCCTGGTTGCTTTAGAAACTGAGACGGCTAAAGGTGGCACACTACAAAAGAAGAACTGAGCCCCGAAAGAAGAACGGCGTCCCGTTCCTGGTTCGTGACTGAGGACGACCAATACAGGAACTCCACAAACTCGTTTTTAATCGAGGAATCGAGGGAAGTGAGAGTGAGCAAAAGGACAGCCCGTTTTTCAGCTTCCCCTAGTTCAAGAAACACCCACTGGTGAGCTGCGGCAACCCTCTGCAAATTAGATCAAATTAACTATGTTTGCGAGTTGGTTGCTGGTTCATACGGTCACTTTTTTTACAGACTAGTAGAGAGAAGACGTCCCAGCTCCGCAACAATTTGAAACCATGTCTTTGACTGCAGGAGAAGATCGCCAATGTCATTGCTTGCCTAAAGGCGGAGCCCAGGCCAGAAATCACATCGCAAGCGCCAGAAGCAAGGTGCAAAGCTGCGAGGTCCAAGCGGGCCATCATTCCCATCCCCTTCTCCTCAGAAGGCAGGTCCGTATCCCGTGCCCATGGGCTCAGAGATGACTCAAGCGCCAGTGCCAAGGAAGAAGAAACCGCTGCAGAGATCCGACCGATTGCGAGTAGATGAAATGACGTTGGCGTTTTTGGGGGATGCCGTTGAGGCGTTTAGGTTTTTTCGGGCCCGAAGGTTCTTGTTCTTTGCGGCCGAGGAGCCGTGACAAGTCACCCGTTGAGATGAAGCATTAGATGGTCTGTCAACATCTTTAGCAGAGTCTATGAGGTGTACACAACATGAGTCCTGCTCAAAGTCGCCACAGCCGCAGGTAGCAAGACGGTGGATTGGACGAATCAGGGGCAGACCAAGTGCTGCCGCGAGCCAAGCGAAAGATGGGAATCGCAATGCCAAAACCATAAACTATCGCAAAATGCGCAGGAGACAGTCCTATTTCAACCCTTGAAGCACGCAGATGGTTTTGTACTAGAGGTTGTGTACCAAAGTTGGACGATTCAACCCCCTATTTAAGCCTGTTTACACCTCTTGTTTAAACAACCCCGTTTGGTTCCTTTCTAAAGGTGGTCAGGGTCTGGCACAACCAGCCGTGTGTACTGAGTAGCTGGCTGACCATGTCTTCGCAACACAACCGCTATCTCACCCATGCAAACACGAAAGACTTGGTTCAACATAGGGAGTTATTTTTTTGGAACTCCTGTATCTCAGCCACAACGATGTTCCCACTGCGTAGATCAAACACAGCAGGCTTTGCGTGAGGTGTCGCATGTCGTTTGCGGTTGCTGCAGATGCTTGCTGCAACGGAAACCGTGTGCTGAGCTTGAATGTGTTGGGCTTTGCCCTCGACTAGAAGTTCAGTTTTCCTCAAGTGAAACTCCTGAACTATGTACCGGCTCTGTGTTCACTTGAGTCATAAAGACGAGAAACGCTCAGATCTATTCGCACAATTAGGTGCGAGATGTACGTAGCACTGCAGACTGAGCGAGAAACCAAACACAGAAGACAGCTGGTGAAGAGCACAGATCTTTCCCACCCGACGACGTGATCAAACTGAAAGCTTCCAATTGTTGCGTCCTCGAAGATGGCGGCCATGTTCCGAAAACCGAACCTTTGACGGCAATTCACTGCTGTTTGCTTCAAGTTGCTCCCAGGATTTGTGTTTGAAAAAACATGGCTGTGGGTCAAAACCAACGGGATCCCATTTTGGGGGTAGGTGAATGCACCACCCATTTCAGAACCTATTGGGATGTTCACTGGGCGTCACCGGGATTTTGACCCATGGCCACAATGAGTATGGGTCAAAATTAAACCACCAGGCGACCGCAGGTTGTAGTCCAGGGTTCCATGTACCATGGTTCCATTTTGGGTACCGATTTTTGACCCATGGCCACATGACTGCTCATTTGCCTGGCACAAGATGGACCCCCCGAGGTCGCGAACTGCACTTGTACATCGAGGCGTGAGTTTGAGGGGCGAGCTCGCGTCAGGGCATTCGATTTTATCATTCAGCAATCACCCAGCCAGCGGACACACTTTACACTTTTTTCAACTTGGTGGCTCTCCTTTTATTTTAGTGGCCCAGAAAGTGAACGCTTTTTGTGGGCTGGTCACTAGCCAAGTGAGTCAGGGCATCGACATATTCGGTTCGCGCGCAGGACGACAAGCTGAAATGCACCGGTATCCTGAGGATGCAGAATGCCCTGCGCTGATGGGACGAGCATTTGAATTTTCCCAAAATGGTGGGTTCCCCCAACATGATTGAGTTCCTTGTGGCTTCCCTGCCATTTTTTCGAGAGGACGTCACAAACAAATTTGAACTCATTTTTTCGAGAGGACGCCACAAAAAATGACTTGACGCCAGCGAGGATTCGCCCTCTTCGGCTGAGCGCTGAGGCGAGCATCTTCCCGAAGAACATCCACTTCTTCTCGACCTTGCTGTGCCATGTGGGCAAAGAGCTGGAGCGCGGCGCTTGGAGAAAAAAATGCCGACTCCTGAAGGACACACTAAAAAGGAAGAAGAAACCAAACGGTGGTATTCCAGCCCAAAAAGAAGCACAAAAAGGCGACGCTCGAAAGAACACACACTCACACAATTTTGTGGGTTCGTCTAATTTCTCTTTGGGGGGCTTTCCTTTTTTGGAAAGCCCCGAATCTGGAGACAAGCCCTGCACGATTTTTACAACTCTCTGCCGCCGTTTTCTATCCGAGGATGCCTTTGGGCGAGTACACTCATTGGATCACGAACTTGTGTCCGCAGCTCAGCGTCAAAGCTGTTCGCGTTTTTGCGCCCGTTCCGACAGGCCATGACAGATCTGCCATTAGCTGCTGAAGCGCCCCTTAGGAGATGCGTGTGGCCGGAGTTTTCTGTGGCTCCTAAAGGAGCACTCAATGTTCGACCTACCGCGCAAAATTGATGGGTGTACAGTCTTATACAAAGATTGTAGGGAGTGAGGGTTGCCTCCTCTCCCAATCGGCGCCCGAGAGCGAAAGGGAGAGAGCGATTTTGCCATTTACCCATACTGTGGATGGACAAAATCTCTTCGCACCACTTTGAAGCCATAGACAACCATGCACATCATCATCCCAGGGTTTCTCAGGTGGTGCAGAATTTCGTCCATCCGTATCATTGACATTACGGGCGATTTGGCTCATGGCGGATCGGTGAAGTGGGTCGTTTTTGCTCAAGGCTTCAGTTTTGGTTGAGCGGCTGGCCGTTGCGAAGCACATGCCCAGCTGGCAGGGATCTTGAAGCCATGGCAGCCACGAGCGCGGCTCGACGTTTGAACCCCTCGCCCCAAAAACGTGCACAGAGAGAGAGAGAGAGAGAGAGAGAGAGCTTGACAGCTTTGTTTGTTTGTTTCTCTACAACTAGGCCCTGAGCGTGTAATTGTTTTATGACAAAGGAAGGATTGCACAAAAGTGATGTATGCAACGCACCCTTTGGAAGGTCAATAGTTTGACACATTAGTGTGCCAGGGCATGCATGCGCACTGGGCATGCATGCAGTGGATTTGCTGGCATGCAGCTGAGGCCCCGTTTAAGGCAGGAGACGATGTGCTCGTCTACTACCGAATGGGCAAGCAATGCAGACCTGATCGGAAGTACATGGTCTGAAGCCCAGGAACAGGAAGACAGATCCTGACGAGTGTGCACGATAAACTGGAAAGATAACAAGAGCAACTGACTGCTGGAAAGATGTCGCATTGGGTGTTTGCAGTCCAGCCGCAGCTCAAATGATTGCGGTCAATAGCACGACTCAAGTTCGGCTTGTCAATAGCTGCACTGAGAAGAGCCACTCTAGGACCATGTTAGTTAGATGTGCGTTAAGCTATACTACCGGTATTGTTGCACATAAAACGTCTGAAAGCTCATCCGATTTCTACATGTGGGACATGGACACTGAAAATGGATGTTTCCGCGTTCTCGTCCCTAGCCATTCCAAGGACTTACCTCTTAAAAACACAACTTTTCAACTTGTTGGGTAACATGGGCTATATGTCTGTAAAAGATTAACTTCCCCAGGGCTTGGAGTTTTAAGGGGTAAGAGGAGTTCCACGTCCCTTTTTGGAGCCTCCAAAAGTAGCGATTGAACCCAATGGAACCCGCCAACCATGTCTTGTCGCGGTTCTTTGAGGGGGGAAAAATCCTGGGAGCCCAGAAAATGTCCAGAAATGTGGACCCCGAAAAAGAAGAAACAACAAAAAGATGTGGGACCCCTGGGCCCATCCGGGACGCGCATTTTCCCGGATTCCCGGCGTCCCTTCCGCTTCAGGCAGTGCTGGACCCCAGAAACGGCTCCTACCGGCCCCGCTACGGCATCTCCGACGGCTGGGTGCCGGCGAAGGTGGCGCAAGACCCGGAGGCGAACGGGGACGTGAAGGTGGCGTACACCTGGCCCTACTTCTTCACTCAGACGCCTGGCTTTTGGGGGGTTGTTTGGGGGGTTTTTTGGGGGTTATTTGGGGGATTTGGGGGAATGGAGGTTTGGGGGTTGAGTTCTTGGATTGGTGGGAAATGCCACCGGACCCGTAAGTTTGAAATTGGTTTTATCCGGATCCCTTAAGGGAAACCAAAGGGAGCTTGTGTAAGCAGTGGCACTTTTTCCAAGCATCGTGGAAGTGACTCATGGCAGGTTTTTGGAAAACTATCTTTTTGAAGAGTCACGACGGCCACTTCCATTCCATGAAAAGCAACCTTTGGTTTCTCAAGCTTGAGCGCATCTTTCCATACGCTGCGTGCAACTTGACCGGGATTTTGGACCACAGAGCCGTCGGTAAATTCCATGGCGATTCGAAATGGGTGTGGCTCAAAATTAACCAGGAGGGGTTACGCAGGTTTTGGTCCATGCTTCCACTTACCAGGGTTCCATCTTGGGTACCGGTTTTTTGAGCCACGGCCAAATGAGCTTGCCGTCTGAGGAGAGGCAACATGGCCGACAGGTTCAGCACATGGTCCGAGTGGTACGCGCCAAAATATGTGCAGCCAAGTAGAGGCGACGGGCCGCGGCAGCATACTTCCTTTTGGTTAAGAATATGTTTGTATTTTCCCCTGTTGGTTTTGAAGGGAATCTATCACTACTGTTTTTTTCTCCAGGGGACTTAACAAATGGAGGAATAGGGACTTAGACCCCCAAAAAGATGGTCTTCCTTTGATTTCGGTTTCCTTTTAAACCAACTAAAGAAAGAAGACCCTCGGAAAAGAGAGACACCCAAATCTGGTGAAGTGCTGCTGGTTTGTTCAGGAACCCGGCTAAGGAGTACACGGCTTGGGATGGATGTCCGAGCGTAGAACCCCATAATTGGGTCCAGTTGTCCACAGGATATACGGCTGAGGATGTTCCTGGGCTGTTTTTGTGAGCAAGAAGAAAAATCCCAGCATTTGGGGACCTAAGTTTCGTTACCAGATGGCTGTGGGTCAAAACCAATGGTACCATTTTGGGGTAGGTGCACCACCCATTTTAGTCTATTTTAGTGGGGATTAGGATGTTCACTGGGGGTACGATTTGGATTTTGACCCCTGGCGATATATCGACATGTCGCTTCCAACCAAAGAACTACCAGGAGGATAGGACCTAAGCCCCGAGGCACCCTCTCATGCGCTGGAAAGCCTGGAGGAAGTCCCATAAAAAGCCGGCGCTGCTCAAAACACGAGGTGAGTGACCGGGTGGACCGTAAATCCCCACTGATGTCCACTGGGTCCCCGTTCCCCAAGAGGGAGGATTTGTTGTTTTTATTATGAGTTTCTACATATATATATATGTCTGTATATATATATATATGTATGTGTTTTAACAGCGATGAGTCAGGCCTCAGAAAGCTCTGCGCCCCATGTTTGCCTTTCAGAACCTCGCGCCACATCCACATGTCGGTTTAACTCGTTCAAAGTGTGGCAGGAAGCTGCCAGCTATAAGCATGTCCCACATGTTAAATGCTAGGCTACGTTGGTTTGCAGTGATTTGCTTGCCGCCCGTATGTATCTATACTAGTTATGTTATGTGTATTTGTATATATATATATATACATACATACATACATACATCTGTGTGTGTGTGCATGTAACATCCGTATTGTATATGATCGTTGTTATTCTTTGCTTTGCAGGCGAGAAGGAGTTGGCTTTGAAGGAGCCTAAGCTGGCAGCTTGGACTAGAGTTTGGCATGGGCCGGCTCAAGAGGAAGGAGTCCTTAGACGGGGTGCAAACTCAATCCTTCCTTATGGCATGGGGGTTGGAGGGGAGGGAGGGGAGGGGGAGGGAGCCCAAATAAGCCCTTAGCCCTTGATAAGGCCTTATTTAGGGCTTTGGGCTCCCTCCCCCTCGCCTCCCACCCCCCCGCCCCCATGATTATGGCGGGTGGTGGTTTCCCTTGTTGGATTTTGACGTCTTACTAGGGATAACAGATTGGGTCTCCCCCATTTTCTGCAATGGATGAGAATGACTATTCGAAATTAGCGCAGTGGGCCTGGCATGGTTGGCGCAGTTTAGACCTAAACACCGAAGGAAGCGAAAGAATTCAGACCCGAAATCAGATCGCCCTTCGTCGATGGTTTGGATGGGAGACTTGAACCCCTGGTAGTGCGTAAACGGAAAGCCAACCCAACCTAACCTGCGAACCACCAATCCAAACAAAGTAGGGGAAGCTGACTACACGGATTCCAAGAAATTTGTTCCTATCGGTTGCACTCGAATCATGTGTAACCACTCAACCCATTGGCCACACCGGTCAAGCAAACCATCTACGCATCCATAGGCTTATGCACCCGGATGCATTTTCCATGGCGGACACTTTGTCGCTAGGCACCAGTATGGCCGAGAGACCACCAAGCCCAACCAGGGTGAACTGGATTTTGCTAATCACAGTTGCGAGTTCCCCTTTGTTGGTAGGAATCATACGAAGACGGGGACATGATTGCAAGTTGGGGGTGCGGGCGCTTTTCTTTTTTGACAGTTGTTGTTGAACCGGTTCGATGATGCAATACATTTCCTGAGGTCCCGTGATTGACATGTTCCTACCTGATACTTCCGGCATCAGTAGGTTACGTTTGATTGATCAGAACATCATCGGTGCTTTGTCACGAAAAGGCTGAGGGCTGGAGAGTTTCTGAATAACCAGAAGGACCTTTTCACATCAAGGAAGCCATGCAGTTCCGGTGACGCACCCTTCTGTTTCAAATGGGAAAGCTGCACGGAGATGGTGCTTCATGATTACACACACACACAGAGAGGCCTGTGTGTATGTATATAAATATATGTGTATGTGTGTTTGTGTGTTTCGAGGGTATTTTTTAGCATGGGCCGCCATGGAAATGGCCATCCTTGATGGTCTCAAGAAAAAACTTTGTTCCTGGACTTTAGGCACTTTTTCTGGGTTTGGACCACATTTGAGGGCATCCTGTTAGGGCATCCATTTAGTCACTGGAAATCCACTGGGCATCTCTGCATTGGATTTCCAGCACATTTGGACCACATTGAGTCACTTTTTCTGCCACACTCGGCTGTGGCAAAACAGGTTCCTGGGGACGTTTTTCTTCCCCAGAAGTACTTCTCCTTTCATATGTTTTTTGCTTTTTTGGTGGTTCCCTTTATTTTCCAACCAGGCAAAACATATATTTTTTGCTGGGGTCCAGAAACTCCAGCCAAGTTTTGTTGCGGCATCTTGGGTTTCCAGCACATTTGGACCCCGTTTAGTTCACTTTTTCTGCCTTCTTGACGTTTTTGGTTGCCCGTCTCGTTGGGAAGCGCTGAGGGGATCCTGACCTTTCGCTGGGGCGGCCTCAATGAAGTGGTTGCCCCGGCGCAGTGGGGTGAGACAGGCCGTTGGTCGGACCGGGTCAGAGAGAAGTCTGCGGGAGGGGTCGGGGTGTGTCTCAACTTCCATTTGTTTAAGTTTTTTGTTTCTCCCCTCTTGGTTTTAAAAGGAAAATCGATCACTACTGGCAACATTTCCATTTTTTCCAGGGGACTTAAGCAAATGGAAGTTAAGAGTTGGGTGCTTTTTCTAGTTTTACCCTCAAAACAAGACACACCCCAATTGACGGCTGAAATTGAGGCCGCACAAATTGACAGGGCACAAATTGTCATGCACCTTTTCCCAGCTGGGGCATGTGCTGGCATTTGTGCAATTGTGTGGCAGGCAGCTCGGTATCGGATATTTTTATAGATTCTTACTGCGATCATTTCCAGCAGCACTTGTCCACAGACCTCGAGGCCGGTGCCTTAGTTGGGCAGCAAAGCCATCATTGCTTGCCTGACTTTTTTTGCACAGCACAATCTTGTATAACTACCTTTTGCCGCCTTTCACGAAAGCCTTTGCTCTGGTCCAAAATGAGCAAATCCATGAGAGGGCGCGGGTCCGTGCACTGCCTTGTTTGGAGCTTGCAGTCCTGGAGCAGAGGTCTGGACTGTCTATATCGAAGACAAGTCTGACATGGAAAGGATCGCCAGTTCAGCTCACCTGATCTTCAGCGGCAACCACCCATTGCGTCGAGCCAAGAAGGCTGCGTGTAGACGTGGGTGAACATGGACGGCGCAACCTTTGTATTTGGGTGTGTCTTTTTGTTTGCGACTACCCTATGTGAGGTGCTTCAAAAGTCAACCCTTCGGGAAAACCACCCTTCCTAGTAAAGTTCAAGTCAACCCTACAATTTGTGGCTTTTGATCATCCAGTGGTTTATATAAGTTTAAACCAACAAAAAAACCATCTTGCCACTGTTGCGATCCTAGCGGCGTTGAACTTATGACCGCAACCAAAGCGCGGCAGGTTTGTGCAATGTACCACCTCTACCCCACGGGCTTCGAAGAGCACTGCGTGCCCACCAGCGAGACTGGGGGAGACGGCGGGGCTGCGCTCGTAGATCAGAAGGCCGCGTGTTCTGAGTTCTGCGCGGGGTAACTGCTCGAGGACCCAAGTCATGGGTCAGGCAGAGCTTACCTTGGTCACCTAGGTCCCCCAGTGCCCTTTTTTACCGTTTCTTTTTCCGGGGGAGGGTTCCCCTACTAAAACAGACTACAGAGAAGAAGAAAGAAAAACATCGGGTACGCTTATTCTAGCCTCTCTACTGGAGGACCTAGCCACCTTTGGCCTTATTTTGCGTTTTTGGTTTCCGTGTCAACCAACATATTGGCTTTCTGCAGGTCCACTAGTTCTCAGGATTTGGGAAGCTGGTGATTTTCCCTGCGGAAAAGGATTCAAACGCAGAAAAGATCGGGGGGACTCGCCTTGTTTCGGTTTTCACGCTGGGTCCAATATGTGAGCCACACTGCTTTCACCAACCCCCCCTATTCATGCTTGTGTTTTGCATCTCAAGCTAAACCTTCTAAATGTGTGGAAGGCAACAGATGCTGCATGACTCTGCCGCGTTGATACTGGCAACAAGTTTTTACTTGAGCATCTTCAATTCCAAAAATTACACCGATTCCGCGAGCCAAAGCAAGGGGAATGGGACCCCCCAATTAGTTGCCACCAAGAGTCACGAGGCTGTGGCTCTGACGGGAGTGTCTGAATCAGTTGATGGCATTGGAAAATCTTCACCAAGGCTTTTGGATGCTTGCCAACTTTTCACGTGCTCGAAAAACCCCCCTCTCCCGTTGCTCCTTTGGCCTGGCCCACAAATTGGGCTGGTCTCCTTTGGTCTCTTCGCCAAATACCTCAAGGGTCGAACATTGGTTTGGTTCTCTGGTTCGCCAAATGGGTGTGGGTCAAAACCAATGCTGGGGTAGGTGCACCACCCATTTTAGTCTATTGTAGCGGGGATTGGGATGTTCACTGGGGGCTAACCAGGCTTTTGACCCATGGCCAAATGTCTACCGAATGGGATTGCTCCTTGCAGGCCTTCTTCAGAATGATGCAGGCGGTGGAGAGAACTGGCATCCCCAGCCGCTTTCCTCACGACAGCGGCTTCTACGAGCTGTTGGCATCCAAGAGATGGACCTACTACATGGCCCATGATGCTCGACTTTAGCCGAACCGGGTCCAGTGTGGTTTAGTGCGGTTTAGCGGGATATACAACCACCATTACAAAGGGTACCGCCTTTTTGGCCTCGGCGGTAGTTGTTTGGGGACAGCGCTTGCAGGGAAGCGGAAGACTCAAGCGGGGTGCCCAAGGTTCCATATTTGCAGCTGCCTGCAACGGTTGCGCTTCCTCGCATGCTCATCGAGCAGGGCAGAGGTGATTGCATGCAGGCGTGACTTATCGCTTCCTTTTTTGCAACATGCCAGCCGACATAATGTTCCAGCAAAGGCCGCAAAACATCTGTTGATTGCCAAACAAAACGTAACCGTCTCACAGGAATAAGCTTTTGTGCATTTTGCTTGGATGTTAGGACTTTAGCTTGTTGCCAACAAATGGGTTTTCCGTATTAAACCACTAAAAGTTAAACTTTTAGTAGGGGGCAGAAAGCAACCGAGTAAGACAAAAGTACACGGGCGATACTATCCTTTGATTCCTTGCCGGGTTCCCAGCCCGTCTTCCAGCGGGGTGCGAACATCGGCGAATTGAGCAGCGCCCATCCAGCTTTTGCTTCTCAATGGATATGGCCATGGGTGAAAATCGTACCCCCAGTTCCCAATCCAACCACCAAATAGGTTCTAAAATGGGTGGTGAATTCACCTACCCCAAAATGGGATCCCATTGGTTTTTACCTACAGCCATATAAAGGTTTACAAGGGCCTTCTTGTAACTCCTGTTAAACCAGGTATAAGCCTCCTATCATAGCCAATGGTTCATGGTTCCTTGCATCTCCAATATGCTCATCCAGTGACCCTTGTGGGTTCTAGCCAATGGGTTGTGGAATGCTAAACACATGACTGCCCTTTGGTGCAAGCTATCAGATCCTGTTTTGTAGAACCTCTTTTTTTTTTTTTTTTCTTCTCGGGTCCCTGAATCGGGGTTCCAACTTCTACACTTCTTTTTGTCCCAGTCTTATGAATCCTCCTTTGATGCAGCGAAAAGCATCGTCATACCTGGATCTTCCTAAGTCCGATTTTTCTGCCTTTGCGTGGGGAAACTGCTTCTTCAGGGAAGGTTGTCATATTTTTGCCTGGAGGCAATTTTCGTGAGTTTTGTTTTTTGGATGTATGCAACAAACTGGCGGAGGCGTTTTTCCCCGAGACAAAAGCATTTTTTGGCAATACAAAGGCGTTTTTTGCCGAACCCTGTTCTGGGCAGGTGTCCCAAAGGCGCTGTTTGAAGGAAACAGCGTTTTTTGATGGAAACGGCCAAAATTTATGTAATTACGGCAAAAAGCGGAAATTCTCCACTCCGGGATTTCTGGGTATGCTCCCCACGCACGCACACCCACGCACACCCACGCACACCCACGCACACCCACGCACACCCACGCACACCCTCGCACACCCACGCACACCTACGCACACGCACCTATGCGCACGTACACATGCACACGCTCACGCAAACACGCTCACCCCCCACACCCACACACACACAGACACAGACAAAGACGCAGACACGCAAACGCACGCGCACGCACACACGCGCGCGCGCACACACACGCACGCACGCACGCACGCACGCACGCACGCACGCACGCACGCACGCACGCACGCACGCACGCACGCACGCACGCACGCACGCACGCACGCACGCACGCACGCACGCACGCACGCACGCACGCACGCACGCACGCACACACGCGCACACACGCACACACATACCACACGCACGCACGCACGCACGCACGCACGCACGCTCGCACGCGCACGCACGCACGCACGCACGCACGCACGCACGCACGCACGCACGCACGCACGCACGCACGCACGCACGCACGCGCGCACGGACACACGCACACACAGACACACAGACACACGGGCACGGGCACAGGCACAGGCTCAGGCACAGCACACACACACACACATTTACCCATGCACCCACGCACCCACACGCTCACGCACCCACGCACGCATGACCACGCGCACGCATTCACGCCCGCACGCACGCACGCACCCACACACACACAAACACACACGCAGCGACACGCAGACACACAGACTCACAGACACGCGCGCACACACAGACACCAAAGCACATCACAGCACCACTACACACCACGGCACGCGCGGATGGGTGGGTGCGTGGGTTTGCTCGGGTGTGTGCCTGGGTGCGAGCGGGCGCGCGAGGGTGCGCAGTTGTTGCGCGTGTGTGGGTGTTTGGGTGTGTGTGTGTGTGTGTGTGGTGTGTGTGGTGTGTGGAGTGTGGAGTGTGGTGTGTGGTGTGTGGTGTGTGGTGTGTGGTGTGTGTGTGTGGTGTGTGTGTGTGTGCTGTGTGTGGAGTGTGGTGTGTGGTGTGTGGTGGGTGTGTGTGTGTGTGCTTTGTGTGTGTGTGTGTGTGCGTGTTGGTTGGTGTGATGTGCCGCGGTGTGTTGCGGTTTCTTTTTTCTGAGTCTGGGTGCCCTAAAAAAACAAGACATATGTCCAAGCACCAATGGGCTGCCCTCTTTTTTGTTTGGATTGTTGGTTGGTCCGGTGTGGTTTCCTATTTACGCTTTACACAACAACTTGTTCGGTACCCTCCAAGAAAGGACCTTTTCCCTGTGAAAGAGCACAAAACGAATTGGTGGTTTGGATTGATGGCGAGATTCGAGACGGTTTCCCATCTAAGTCTTCAAAGGAAAACAGCACGGCAAACAAGCATCTCGAGATCAACCAATCGCAGCGGACATTCTGTGGATGGGTGAGTTACCACCCAGTACTCAGGTCACAGGGTTTCGACCGTCCCAACATCCGCTGCATCTCAAGACAGGATTCTCTAATGTTTTCCCTTGAAACATCACTCACAAGCCCTTGCTGGGCAGCATTTTGGGGGGCAGCCCATATAGGGCTTTATCCCTGGAAGGGCAGAGTCCAAGAAATCAACTTGCCTGTCCAGCATGATGTCTGCAGAATTGGTTTTGATTACCCTTTTTTTTTTTGCTTGCGAGCCGGCTTTTTGGCAATTCAGCATGCGTATTGTTTTCAGGAGCTAAATCAAATTCTGGACCTTTCCCGATTTCCCTTCGCAAGTTCCCAGTTTGGGGTAGGGATCTAAGATCTAAGGGACGTTGGCTAAACCAAAATGGGGGTGTCTTTTCTTAGGTGTTCCTTTTGCCTTTTAAAAATGAATGGGGGACCGAGCCTCAAAAAAGACGAGCCACCAAATGTGGGAATTGTGGCATTTGTTATCTATTTGTAGCGAGCCCGGTCCAAAAAAGAGGGCCTGACATGCAGATTGTCCAACCTCTGCTTGGTTTGGACCCTCCTTTTTTTGGACATGGACCATCTTTGGGAGGAAGGCAATGCAATTTGTGGCGATCTCAGCAAATCCAAAAACAAGATTCAGTGTGCCTAAATTTCATGACCGACGTACTTTCTACATACCAGGGCTTTTGGTCTCCCCAAGTGATCAAACTGGCAAGTTCCAGTGAAACCATCGCATCACATTTGAAGAAACTAAACAAATGAGACATTCCCAAGAAACCATCTACCCACAGCCCTGTGTTTGAACGCTTGCTCCAACATGCCATTTAGCGTTCTTTGGTGAAATCCAAGTCCAAGCCAATCCAAACCACATTGGCTCCCTCTAGTGAAATCCAAAACCAATCCAAACCACAAGTCCATTTAGCTTTCTCTGGTGAAATCCAAACCACAAGGGAAACTTTGCATTTTGCTTGGATGTTAGGACTTCAACTTTTTGCCAACTGGGTTTTTTTTTCCGTGTTAAACCGCTAAAAGTTAGAAACTTTTAGCAGGGGAGCAGATTTCGCAACCGAGGAAAGGCCATGCCAATTGTTGGGATCTGTCGCTGGCAGGCGGCGAGCTGGGCGTGTGAAGCCTTGAAGGCCTGCCGCGAGAAGCAGCACGCGCTCAGGGGCGAGAGCTGCTCAGGACCGGCCACCCGCGTGCGGCTTTTTTTTAAAATTTGCGGGCTGGGAGTGGAGGAAATTTGAGCCCGGAAAATAGATTTTGGCTGCTCTTTGGCAGAATGTCGGATCTTGAAAGTTTAACCGTTGTTTGTTTTTGGAAATTCGATCAAGTAGAGTATAAAAGTCGAGTAGTTGTCTTGAAGCTTTACTATGAGTCGGCTAAACATCTCGCTTTTTTGGCTTGCAGTCTGTTCGGATCTCAAAGAGTTGGGAAAAGGTGAGCTCGTTGCCAAACATGTCTATGTGTATTTTCCCGTTTGCACATGTGTACGACCAATACCCTCCAGAAGTGTTGGTGCATGGCATTCTGATGGCCAGCAAAGTCATATCCATTCAGATGCTTGGCGGAAGCTGCTTCCCATAGGCGTCCTTTTTAGGTGATTTTGGCTAGAAATAAATGTGTTCCACTGGTTTAGGTTGGTTTGATTCCATTGACCAGGGCCATCTATTTTCCCAAAAAGACACCGTTTCAACCTTCTACATCAGCTTTTGAGTAGAAGGGGATTCTCAGCTGTTTGAGTTGAACTCAGGCAAGGATTGCATGTTGTTGTTTTCATTCAATGATGGCATCCCTTCACTTTGCATTTCTGCACAATTGCTTGCTTGGAGTGCCAAGCATTTGTCGGGTGAAGCACTGGACACCTGCAATTGGTGGCCTCTTGTGTTGAGGTTGCTCGCCATGATGAGCAGCTATCCGCCTCGTTTGTAGCTGAGACTAGCTTCTTATTGGCCATTTCCGTGGCTTCTGCCTTGAGCCGCTTGTTTCTTGGGGGCAAGCCGCGTCGGCTCTTGCGGGTAACTCGTCGCAAAAAAAGTGTTTTTCCCAGGTGAAGTCACCAAGGGTGTAGCCAAGCTGGGCTTCTCCTGGGAAGCTTTGGACGTGAAGTTTTGGGAAGGCGCGGCATTTTTCTCGCTGCCGGGGATCGGATGCATTCCGATCGATTTCAGACGTCTTCCGCGCGCCGGAGATGACTGGCATTCTACCAGATGTTTGCCCGAGCTGTTGCACAGCCAACTGTGGCACAGCGTGTGGAAAGAAGAGGAAGGGGAGGAGATAGAGCTGAGGAGTGAAGAGTGCAAGTAGTTTTAAGAGAGATGATGCGGACTCCAGGCACAAACTAGAGATGTGATGTTCCAGGTCCAGGTGTTGCTTGTGCATGCTAAGCACATCACATGCTCAGCAACTCTACTTAGCATGGGTTGGGTTGTACATCCATGGATTCAATTCCTAGATCAAATGTTGGCTGGACGGACGTGTCGTAGACGTGTCGTACACTGCTATACTAGATAAGGGTGTGGCTCAAAATTTAGCAGGAGGGGTTACGCAGGGTTTGGTCCATGTTTCCACTTCCCAGGCTTCCATTTGGGTACCGGGTTTTTGAGCCACTGCCATAAGAGTGGCTCGCAATGTTTGACATTGGAACGGCCATGCGGTGGGGCAGCGTACTAAGTATCGGCCTTGCGCGGAGCTTTTTTCGCCCACACTCGCGCAGCTTTGGTCAGGTATTCGTTGCCCGCTTGCTAGCTCCACATGTTGCGGACAAATAGTCAATAGGGTAAAGGTCAAAATTACGCCACCAGGCCCCAGATTGCAGTCCATGTCTCCATTTACCAGGGTTTCATTTTGGGTACCGATTTTTCACCCACAGCCATGTAGTGTCATACTCTGTAGTAAATTGATGACATTGCGAGTAGCTGGGGGTGACTCGCCATGTCACTTGGGAGCTGTGTAGTATTGACCACTCTAGCTTCTAGCCGCCTCGCTACCCTGTGCCTGTGCTCTGTTGTGCCTGTCCACCCCACCTAGAAGCTCCCTTGTTTTCCCCAAACCTTTAAAAGAATGACCTTGATTTACGACCTAGTCGTATATGAACTATCTCAGGAACATTTGAGCGAAAATCTGGCCGTCATGTAATGTTGGGTCTGCTTTAATACCCCCCCGCCCCCCCAAACAGCGCCAGCGGTCGTTTGAGGCTGTTTTTGGGGCTGGGTTGGACTTGGATTTGCCAATACTTAATTTAGCATTGCTAATTCCAACCTACATATGGCCAAGAGGTACTCTTCGATTCCGTGTACTTTATCCAGTATTGCCACTTCTAAATTTAGTATTGCCGAGACTTACTCTCTGACGCCCACCCCTTCCTACATCTGGAGCGTAGGAAAGCGAGTGAAGGGAATGGGCCCACCTCCGTCCGCTCTCTTCATTCACCATCTCCCGCCTGCCAGCTAATTCCCAAGGAGACTCAGAAATTGGATGGTGAGAAGAGATGGTGACTGAGAGGCGAGGGGAACAAGCTGGCTGACCAGAGATGCTTCCCTCGCACACTCTCTCACAAATGAAGGTTGACCGTGTACGCACGCATCATTCTAAGTTCAGCCGCCAGTCAATCTCTTCATGCTATGCCTTCCAAACAAAAACCAAAGATGAAGATATGAAGATGACATGAGAATTAGAATGAGGAATGGCATGAAATTGATAGCTCTTGGAAACACCGACAGGCGAGCGACTCAAGATGAAGGAAAATATGGAACAAAAGGGAAATGCGGAATGGACAAGAAGCAAAATCATGCCAATCCTTTGCCTTTCATTTCCTTCTTTCCTCTTTCCTTCTCTTGTCAGAATTCTTGGGATCTGTTGTCTGGTGGTCGGACTATCCGTGAGAAATGGACAGGGGCAAGAGAGAAAGAGAGGCATTCATGTTTCATCCCTTTATGATTTCCTTTTACGAATAATTAAATCTCCGGGCAAAGATCCCAAAGGAAAGCGAGTTAGCAAGCAGGCTGCCTCTGTAATCTCCCATTCTCGTTGCCCGGTTAATTGTCAATATTTATGGCCGTGAGTTCCAGACCAGAGAATTCCCATCGCTTCACTCACCACTTTTTCAAATCTGATTTGTGTTCCTATTGTTTTCCAGTTTCGTGCAAATATTTGATGTTGAGAATAGAAGGGAGATGGAAATGCAAAGATTTCAAGGACGCCCATCTTCCTTACCTATATCTCTTTTAGTTGTATATCTTGGAGTGTAATCATCCTACCTCAGCCCTCACCAATAGAATGGTTGTATCCGGGGTGGCTTAGAGACCAGTCCAAGCGCTGCATTCATATGTTGGTTGCGGTTTTCTCCTGCTATTCGTCATCCTTTGGTCAGTTCGCAAGTGAGGGAAGGGTGCCATCTCTTCATCCTGTTCTCTCTCCACCATTCCCTCAAAAAGCAATCTCCAAGGATGATGAATTGGCGATGACGAGAAGAAATGGAGAGAGAAATAGAAAAGACAGAGGACACAACAATTCCTAAGCTTTTCTCGTTTGCAATGTAATGCTTGGGGATTTGAGGGCCATCCTTCCTGTCACTTACCATCTCAGCCTTCGTCCCTTTCTTTACCCAAAATCAAGATGTAGGTGAGAGCCGAACATGGGATGAGATGCAGAGATGTAGGAAGGGAATGATAGGTGATAGACAAATGGACAAGCGGTAGATGTCCTTGAGTTCCCATTCCCTTCATACATTTGTTCCTTTCCTCATCCTTTCATTTTTCTCGCTCACCATATTAATTCTCGTTTCTCCTTGACTTTCTAATGATGGAGAGCGAAGAGAAGGATGAGAAAGGAAAAGAGCAATCACCATCTACTAAAAAGTAGCTGGAGTTGTTGTGGTCCCCACAGCACGGCGTGAAAAGTACCAGTGGTACCCAGGAGCCCCAGCTTTCATGGCTCGGCCAGGTGTTAGACTGTCCGAGAAACATCGCTTTGCTCCATACCATCGTCTGTCTACGAAGAAATATAAGGACAGATGGCCATCCAGGTCTTTTCATCCCGCCCGCTCCAGTTTAATGTTCATTGATTGGGAGCGGCATGACAGGAAGAATATCTTCACCTGCGAGCAGGAAAGAATGGCATGGACGTGGATTCTGGAGTCTCTAATCCTATGCCCATTCCTTTCCTCAATCCTTGCCTTTCCCATCTCTTGCCAGCTCCGCTCATGCATGATATAAAGGGATAGAGCTGGAGAGAAGGAAATATAAGGAAGGAGCCCTCATATGCGTCTTGTCCATTCCTCAGTTCCCTTGTCTGTCGAGTAATTCTTGTATCTTGGACCTCTCCGCCAGTCGATGGAATTCCTTGATTGGTGGTCCACGAATACACGAATAGACGAATGAAAGGATGCGGTTTAGTGATGGATTCGGGCGAGTGAGAGCGAGAAATTCGGGGCCCTGTCCGGTGGGGAAGTTTCCCAATGCTTCCGTCTCTCAGGGCCCTCGCCCAGCATATTGACTGAAGAGTCCCAGAGGCGAGAAGGGGAGAAGAGAGAAGCTATCGGCCAGCTCACTTTCCTATGTTATTTTCGGCCGGCGGTGTGATCCCAAGTCTAGGTCCCCCAGCTAGGTGCCCTGTTGCCAACTTTTTTGGGGGAGGGTTCCCCGACTAAAATAGACTACAGAGAAAAGGGTACCCTTATTTCTAACCTCTCTGAGGGCCTATGTTATTTTCGGCTGGCGTGATCCCAAGAGTCCAAGAGCAGGAAAGAAGGACACGGGATTCTTGGATCTTCCTTGCCTGGCGGTTGAACTCAGAGAATGAGTCGCTGGGACTCGTCTGTTTGCATCCATTGGCTCTCAACGTTCATTCTGGTCCAACAGATGATTGACTGATGGGACATCCAATGGCGGGTGAAGGGTGAGACAGGAGATGGACTTTGGACAAGGGTCTTTCCGTCTTTCCCCTTCTTTCCACAGCGCCTGACTTGCCCCTTCCCTGTCTCTCTCACATCTCTCACATCCATCCCTCGCTCTCTCCTTCTGAACACGGCTAAGAATCCAGTGAATGGGACGGAAGACAGGGAAGGGAGAAGGCAAGGGACAAGGGAGAGCGGAAGAAAGGAAGGCAGCTTGGAAGGTGAGTGAATGGCATTCTCCGGGTCACATCCTCTTGTTATTCCTAGCTTGTCATGTTCTTTGTTTCACTTTCTCTTTTCCTTTATCACCAGCTCGCATTCCCTTTGTTCTGATGCATTTGAAGCTGGGATCCATGCTTGTCTTTGCCTTCTTTCATGCCTTTCCTTTCTAATTTGTCTCTTACTCACAGGTTCAACAATTAAATCCTGCATGGACATACAATTCGCTCACAAGGAACAGGATGAAGAGATAGGGAAAGGATGGGAAGAAGAGATGGCACACAATCATCCCTCTCCATTATTTTTGTCCTCGCTTCACAACGCCCAAAGCAGCATAAATGCTGGGGAAAGAGATGAAGAGAAGAGCTGGAGATGGAGAGGGAAGGGAGGTGAATGATATTACATCCTACCTGGCGATGGAAAGGTCCTAAAGTAGCAAAGTTCCTTGACCGGTAAGCTCCGTCCAGCATCCGCGGGGTAAGGACTTCCCAGCTGTCACCGGCAAGTCGCCCCTGAAATACAAATCATCCTTGAGCTCCAGGAAGCCACCGACCTGACAATAAGACTCTGAGCACCTTCGCGTTTCATCCATTCTCCTCCCGTCCCTTAGGAGGCAGCGGGAAGACTCTGGATTTTTTCCCAATCCTTCTTCTCGTCCATTTTTCCTTTCCTTCTTCTTCCATCGTCGTCCACACATTCCTGTCTTTATCTCTTTGCCATTTGGTGCAGGAATGGATGAAGAGATGGAGATGGAAAGGAAACAGGGAAGAGTTAATGAATAGAGAGAGTGAGCTGGGGAACGCCCGGAAGGGGCGGTGGTTACTCCCAGCCACAAAATCTTAGGAAATGCCGCCAGACGATTCTTGTCTCTGAGATCTCCGCTCCGCCAAAACCTCTCCACAGCTAATAGTCTCAGGCTAGGCTAGTCTCTCCGCAAGATGCTTACCTTGGATTACGCAAGAAAACGGTTCCCTTTGTAGTGGTTTCCCGACAACAAGGGAAAATTGGCTATCCCAAACCATTTTGAACAGTCTGCAATCTCTGCCCAAAGCTCAGGGGTGTGTCAGCGTGTCAGCTTGGGAGGGTTCCGGAGGGATCCAGGAGATTCCACTTGGGCGAATTTTCAAGTAGCATAATACGGACAGAAGATAAAACAGAGATATGGGTGTTGCGGTTTTGCCTTCAAAATCATTTTGAACCTTTAATTCAATGTGGTTGTTTTGTGTGGTTCCCTTTTCAGAAAGGGCTGAGTTCCAACCCAAGAAGCGACGCACGTCGATGGCCAATCGCCGCTTTGAGCGCTTCGGCTAGGCCAGCGCGGCCTTGCCACGGCCCTGTCACAGCTAACCCAGGCCGGCCGGCTATGGCGCCAGGGGTTGCTTCCCCATTCTGTTCAATCATCGTTCTTTTCAATCACTGCTGTTATCCCTTTGTTTCTGGAGGTTTTCTGGAAGGAAGGATCCTTGGAAAGAATGGGGAAGGTACCCAAAGAATGGCGTTCGTTCCGATTGCTTGAGCAAAGGCCAACGTGTCTGGCGAGATCGGTAGGAGAAATGGAATGAACCCACCGGTTGGATGGTTTGCAAGGTTTATTTTCTCATTCCCTTATGGTTGATTGGGGGAGGAGGACCCTGGAGATCTCCATTTATGGTGACCCATTGCCTTTTTTCAAGGGAAGACTAGAGAAATGAAATCGGGGGACCCCCCCACCCCCTTCCCCAGAAGGTACCGGGATGTTCCGTTTGCTTGCAAAGGCCAATGTGCGTAGCATCCTAGAACAATTTGTCCGAACCCATTTATTAAGTCATCAGAACTCCTCCAAGGGGTCATCCAAGCTGTAACTGGTGGCTCATGATCCAGAGCATGGACAAATCCATTTCGCACCACCGTTCAGAAACTCTCAAATGATGATTGGCCTGTAAATGCCAACCAACGTTTAGGTTTCCCTTGGTCTCAAAGTGGTGCGAACGGATTTCGTCCATCCACAGGTTATCACCCTCAGTAGTCCATGATCGAATTAGGACCTCTTACGCCCCTGAAAGGTTCTCAGAACCTAAGGTTCTAAGACCCCCCGGAAGGGGGTCAAGGGCGGGACACTGTTTGTTCGTTTTTATTATGACTACTAGTATTACTAGTATTATTACTCTCTTTTTTTAATATTTTATGCTTATTTTCTCAACAATTTGACAGGCCTGGGCTCGCCCACGTTTTCGGTTTATTCGGGTGAAGGAGCTTGTGGTGATGGCTTCAAGCTTTATGGACTGCATCGCGTGTTGCGCCACGTGTGTCATGCAGCCCATGTTGACATGTGGATGTGCCTAAGGCTGTCCTCCAGGCGATCGCGGCATTCCTTTTGCTTGCGTTTTGGAACTAAAGAAGGGGACAGAATAGGGAGCTCACCTCAACAGTAGGTGAATCCCCACCTAAATGATGTCCAGTACTTCATGAAATTTGCACCTATTTCTGAGAACCACCCAGCTCCGAGTTTTCTGTCTGCATCGTGTCCAAACTCAGAATTGATCTGGTTTCAGCTCGCTACATTCCACCCTATTCGTGTTTTCCTTTCTGTCTTGTAGTTCTTGCAAGCTTCATCTTTGTCTCTCTCTCTCTCTCTGTGTCTGTCTCTTTCTCTATCTGCCTCTCTCTCTCTCTCAGTTTCTCTCACTCTCTCTAATGTGTGTTTTCCCTTTCTCTCATTCTTGCACTGTCCATAGGTGTCCTTTTTGGTTGTTTTGGTAGAAAAATAGATGGCCCTAGTTTCATTGGTTTCATCATCCACCAGGGCCATCTATTTCCCCCAAAAGG
Source organism: Effrenium voratum (assembly GCA_963377175.1). Lineage (NCBI taxonomy): Eukaryota > Dinophyceae > Suessiales > Symbiodiniaceae > Effrenium > Effrenium voratum. The sequence goes on from CAUJNA010003313.1 coordinate 665,635, forward strand.
ACACCTAGGGCACTGTCTCTTGCAGGTCATCGAGATCTCGGATGAGTTGACTGGACAGCCTCACGACTTAGAAGCTCTGATCATCCAAGAGTTCGTGGAGCATGACTTGGAAGCCCGCCTCTACGTGGTCAACGGCGAGGCCCGGTTCAGAGCCAAGAGACACAATCTTCACGTTAGCCACATGGATGCGGGTCAAAACCGTTTTGGGAGCCCATTTTGGGGGATTGGTGCACCACCCAGAATAGAACCTATTTGTGTGGGGATTGGGATATTCACTGGGGGTACGATTTGGCTTTTGACCCATGGCCAAATAGCTCAATCTTTGATCTCCCCAAAGGAAGCCAACCAATTGGACTATGCAGTTCTCTCCCGGACCCCAGACGAAAAACACCTGCAAAAAGTGGAGAAAGGTGGAAACCATCATCTACACGAAGTTCTGCAAGATCAAGCCGAACAACGAGTTTGGCGACTTCAAGGCGCGCCCAACCCGAAGAATTGATAATCCTTGGGTCTTTGAAGGTGCTCTTTTTGGGTTAGTTTAAAGTGACATCAAAAGGGTGCTACTAAGCACAAGCATTTTGTCTCATTTCCTGAGTTCCTGGACTTTAGTCGCTTTTTGGGTTTTGACCGTTGTGGTGAAGAACAAGCTTTGACGTGCAGTGTGTGGGTTGCCTCATTAGTTTGAGACGCTTATCCATCGTCGCCAGTTTCCGAGGATGACCATGGTCAAAATCCAAATCGTACCCCCAGTGAGCATCCCAATCCCCACTAAAATAGACTAAAATGGGTGGTGCACCTACCAACCAAAATGGTATTCCATTGGTTTTGACCCACAGCCAGATATCCAACTTATGACCTTGAAGGTAACAATGCGATCGCATCCAGGCGTCTCCGGACTTGATCGCTATTTGGATCTTTAGACTTGAACCTTTTTGGTTGAAATCAAGGATTTCCCGAATGGAACCCACGAGAAGTGAATATTTTTTGGCCGAGTCAACTGCAACCAAGTGGATTGCAAGAAACAGATACCACAAGTCTTGACCATCTGCTCGCATTGACAGGAGGCCTTCAGTTCCGAAGAAGCTGGTCAGTGGATGGATGGGGATGTGGCAACTTTGAAAGATGGCGAGCGCCAGTGCAGGCATGTGTCATGCTTTGGGATTGGCCACTGAATGAAATCCTCCGGGAGCTCGTGCGGCGGTGCATGCCTTTGTTCATCCACGTGTTAATGTTACAAGGCTGCCTGAGCACGCCTGGGCACTTTTCAACCAAACACGACACGCTCGTTTGTGCATGTCTACAATGTAGTCCAGATTCGTCTTCAAGGTGGCTGTGGGTCAAGACCAATGGTACCATTTTGGGGTAGGTGCACCACCCATTTTAGTTTTTTTTTAGTGGGGATTCTGATGTTCACCAGGGGTACGGGATTTTGACCCATGGCCAGGTGACGGACGCTGTAGGTACCCTTTTCGTAACAGCAACTTGCAAGACAACGCCTTTACTACAGTAAGCCCTCCCAGTAGATCCCAGCTTCCAGTATAGTCAGTCAGCCATTTTCCTTTTGGTGTTAGGGTTGGTGACCTATAGCACAGATGGCTGTGGGTCAAAACCAATGATCCCATTTTGGGGTAGGTGCACCACCCAATTTATATAGTCTATTTTAGTGGGGATTGGGATGTTCACTGGGGGTACGCGATTTTGACCCATGGGCACAGCCGGATCAACGGATTCACTGGGCATGTCGTGCTTTGTTTGACTGCTGCCGTGCATTTTGCCCAAGCTGACCTCAAGTACTTCACCTCGCCCACACACACACACACATTCATTGAAGTCCATTGACACAGGGTGTTCGGCATTTGGTCTGACCCGTGTCAAACCAGGATCTTGTCATGTGTGTCGTTTGTTTAGCTTCTGCAGGTCCGAAAATGAACCCGACTTGGTGGCTCCCAGCCATCCGGTTCCTTAGCCTTTTAGCCTTTTAGCTTTTTAGCTTTTTAGTGGTAGTTTCCATTTGGGTATGGGTCAAAATTAAACCACCAGGAATCGGACCGCAGGTTTTGGTCCATTCCATTTACCTGGGCAAGCCATTTTGGGGTTACCCTATTTTTGACCCGCAGCCATTTGACCCACGAAAAACTCGTCACTTTCGGAGGATCTGAGGGCAGCAGATTTTTATTGCGTCCGCCAGGGAGATCGCAGCGCACTGGATGGATTGGGTGAGATCGCAAACCTGCCAGACGCCTCCAGGACGGAAGCAACCGAAGCATGCTTCCGTTTCAAACTCGTTTGGAGGGGACAGACTGCGTATATCATAAAGGTGTCCTTTTTAAGTTTGGTCGAAAAATAGATGGGTTTCCCTGGTTTACCTGGTGGTTTCATCATCCACCAGGGCCATCTATTTCCCTAAAAGGACACCTATGTGTATATGCGCACACGAGTTTTATCCAATCTGACTAGCCGTCCAAAAGAGACATGGAATCTGCAAGGGACGCAGGCCATAGGGACCAGATTCCATGTTGACCACCAGGCATCCGCTTCGACTTCTTCGTGGGGCGCACGGCTGCGCCGGGGAAGGCCTGCGTGCGGACGCTGGAGATCTGTGAGCTGGGCTTCAGCATGCTGGGCAAGCAGGAGCCAAAACCCGAATCGAAGTTCGAAGTTCGAACTTCGGGAATCCGATTTTTGTTTCAATCCGACGTCACGGTTTCGCCAGAATTTGTTGACACCAGGTAGTTGGTCCTGGAGTCAAGGGACCCCCCGGCGTCCTCCATGTACGAATGCTAGCTAGGTGGACATGAATAAAATTGTGGTGCACGAAAATTGGGTGGTGTCCCAAAGTGAAGGATGCCCTCTCAAATGGGTCACACATTTTAGGGGTTTATCCATCTGAGTGTTTTGACAAGCCTCAGGATTTGGCCCCTAAGGAAACCCAAAGAAACCCCAACATGTACGGGAAGGTTTGCAGTCCTAGCAATTTGAAGCACTGGCAAGGAGCTTATATTCAGTTGGCCAATCTTGATTTTGCATGCTGGCGATCTTCTAGGGTGCTTAATATAAAGCATGATCCTGGACCCGTTGTTCAGCAGCACGTCCTGTCTTTCCTGTTTTCTTTTTGGCGTGGGGGGGTGTCCCATGCAAAGTGTTTTAAACATGGTCAACCTCAACGGGGGGTTCATATTCAATATTATTTTTCTCCCAGGGTCACTGGCAACTGGGAGATGGGCAACGTCGACGACCTCAGAAGTCAACCTGAGTTCTTTTGCGGAATTCACCAAGAAGCGCAGGATTCCCTCAAAAAGGACACCCCCTATTAATCCAACAAAGTTCACAGCTGAGATTGTTTGGGGGTGATCGCTAAATGGTGCAATGCTAGGGTTGGGCAAGGGGGAATTTTGGGTAGATCGGGGTTCCGCGGTGAACAGTACCCTTCCACAATCATTGCTTGTAGAGTTGCCCCAAGGAAAGCCTTGCAAGGATCTTGCGAACATTTGTTGGCTATCTGAGGTCTGTTGGACCCCTGGTTTGGGCATCATGGAGGGGACAAGGGAAGCCATGCCTTTTCCGGGTCTGTGGCAAACCTCAAGTCTTGGCCTTTGCAGCTTTGCCATCCCGATTGGTCCACACACAGGTGCTAATACCGGGTCCCACATTCCGCCTGTTCTGTCAGGTGGGAAAGCTCTCAAACC
>CAUJNA010003313.1:671820-699182 GCA_963377175.1 Effrenium voratum
TTCATGAAGGGCTTTCCCATGGCCGCTCTGAAGCATGGGCCCTGAAGCAATTTAGAGGTTTGTCGGTTGCCTGCTCACCATGTGTGCCATGGCCGAACGAACCAAACTTGGGGTCTCAAGGGATGGTCATGGACCCTATTGGACAGTCAATGTGAAGATTCCTATGAAGTGGACCATGTGACCCACATGTTGGGAGTTTTGACTGTGGGGCTATGGAAAGATGAAACTTCCCTTTGGGCCACTTCTGTCTTCGTAGCCTCACTGCGCGGAAGTCAATAAAGGTACCTCCTACTGCGCGGAACCGAATCATTCGTGCTACCCAGGCGGCAAGGGGGTTGGCAAATCCAATCCAAATCGCACAAAAGGCGAGGAAAACTCACCAATCAGCTCACCGTGAAGGCCTTTCCTGAACAGAATCCCTTTAGGGTTTGGACTAATGTTGATCCAGGATTAATAAACCTGTCCCATTATTAGGGGGGTGTCCCCTCCAAAAGTGGTCTGAATCCCCACTAAAAGGGCCCCCCCCGATTAATCAACCAGAGGTTTATTAATCCGGGGTTAACATTAGTTGTAAAGTTTGCAGATCCATGCGAGAAAACATTTCCACTGACCACCTGTCATGACGCCAACAGCCCTTGACCAACATGACGCGAGCATTTGGGAGTCGTTCTAAAGGTCCTTGTAAGGAGTTTAGTATTCGGTGACCATCGGTGTTGGTTGAGGTAGCTCCGCGAAAGATTCGCGATGGAGTTGCGAAAGTAACTTTTTTTATCGCGAAAGTTTTGCGTAACTGTATCTGGTTAATCAATGATATGTGGAACCGTTCATCTTTCCTGCTGAGCCTTCCTTCTATTCTGATTAAAACACTTTGTTGATGTTGCGCTGATTAAGCCTGGTGAGGCTACAGTTTGATACCCTGCTTGGCTGGTTAGTGCTCCAAGCCTGTGTATGTGTGTCGGTGGGTGTTAGTCGGTGGCTTTCCGCTCTGAAACGTGGGTGATTTTTCGCGAAAGTTCCGCGAAAGATCCGCGAAAGCCCGCGCGAAAGCGCAGGCTTCGATTGCAAGGGGAGGTATAGTCTGAGCCCCGATCTAGTCAGTATACTGGCTTGGTACTGGAAAGCTGCGACTTCAAGCTGGAGCTGCACGGCGAACGAAAAGCTGCGACTTTCCAGCCGGCGCATGTCATGTACTACCCCTTTGATGAAAAGTTGCGACTTTACAGCTGGAGTTGGGAAATCGTCATTTCGCTTACAACGCTGGCACTTAAAAGCTGCGATTCTCCGACTCGAGAAATGAAAAGAGCACGGCGATGAATCCGCGAAAGATTCGCGAAAGTAACTTTTTTATTCGCGAAGAATGGCCGTTTCGAGACACAGGAATTTAGATCAACCACCATTTATCAACATGCGCCACAGTGGCTCTTGACAACCGAAAGCAATCACAAAGGGCCAGGAATGGTCTAAGCGCTGGAAAGTGTCAGATCCTGCTTGTCGTTTTTCGGTGTTGCATGGTGTTGCACTCTGGCGGTCCTTTGTCTGGCCCCAAATTTTAACAACTGCGGTGTTCGTGTTCCTTCCCTTGGCCTCGCCATAATTTTCTCCGCTGAAAAACCGCCTCTCCAAAGCGCCTCTCCCAAGTGGACCTCTCTGAGGTCACTCAAGAGATGGACCCGATCGAGGGACCGCTTGAGGCCCTTGGGCTGTGAGGGCGAACCGATGGCTCGGTCAAACCGAGGAAGCGGCAAATTGCTTTGACCCGTTTCTTCTTTTGGGGGGAGATGGTTCCCCTTCAGAGTATAGGAAAATTGTGGTTTTGGGGGGAGGTGGGTCCCCTTCAGAGTATAGAAGCAAAGGTGGGTGTTCAACTTATAAGCTCGCAACACTGGACCTTGGGCTTGGTGAAGCGCCTGAAGTCCATTCACTTTTTCATGTAAAAGGGTTCACTGTTTTGTTTCCTTCAAGGACGTGCTTTTGCCTATGGACACATAAGGATATACACGCATTCCGAGAGAATTGGGCCAATCGACTCTCGGCATTTGAAGGGGCTATCAGATGATTTGGTTTGCTGTGGATCTCCCTCCAGCTGCAGTGCTTGAAGGATGAAATCGCAGATCGCAGACGTTAAGTCGCGAATGGTGAAGCAAGTGGCACTGACTTAGCAGGAGTCATACGACATGGGCGTTTCCTACTGTAGGGCATCCTGATGAGTTCCTTCCTTTTAGAAGTTCCTAATTGGTGAACACCGTGTTCAGACGGTTTGTAGGTTGCGGGTGCAGAGCAACAAAGGAATTTGACGGGGTTGTGGGCGACAACCTCTTCAAAACGCCGGCTGTTGGAAAGAGGGCATGGCCCAAGTGACCGTATTTGGCTGTAGGGAACCTTCCGGTTTGTTTATGTCCTACGTCGCATCCCCTTTGTGGGTACAAGGGAAATCATAGAGGAACCCCACCTGTTTCACCGAAACACGAATGTAGAGCGTTGCCCCCTGGTAAGGCCGGCTATGTAGAGCGCGGGAATGGCTCCATGCCTTCCGTGCTGTACGTGACTGTGCCGCGGGTGCCACATGGAACGCCAGACCAAGTGAAATGTACCGGCAAGTACGCGCCTGGGCCGCAAATGAGTGGTGGCATGGGTTGAATTTGCAACGAAAGATCTGATCGGCACTTCTCTCTACCGCCATTGGGTAGGATCTTTAGACTTTAACTTTTTGGATTCCCCTGATACTTCCTTTCAACCAGCAAATAGTTATTTTTTTGCTGGGGGATCTACAGCACCCAAGTTTCGTGGTGCGCCTTTTGTCCAACGTCCCAGGAGTTGTTGCTTAGAGAGTTGAGTTGGGAAGTTGTTGGAGCTTTTCGCTGAGGATTTGGTACCAGGGACCTTCCCCAACGGCTGCCCTTTGTGGGTCCATGCGCGGGGAGATCGCTTCCTGTATTCGGGCACAGACGGATACTGGTACATTGGCGATGACGAGGAGCAAGAGTCGAACTTTTGCTGCGAAGCTGGGTACATCAGGCCGGTTTCGCGACTGGCAACTCCTGAGCGATTCTTTTCTTGCCATGAGCAAGAGAAAGCCGCATCATGTCTTTGTTGCCACCGCCCACCGCTAGGTTCGTTCGCCGTCCTATGAATCAAAATCTGCCTATGGCGCTCTGGCCATTTGATTTCTTGCTTCAGGTTTTGGATTTGCATGAGTTGGAAAAGATGGGCTGTGGCCCCAGTGTTTTTAAGCGTTCTATGGTGCATTGGCGAGGGACATGGGAAGCTCTTTGTTCTCTCCATCGATTTTCTTGAGCTCAAGTCGTCCACGTCCATATATGAGCAGAACCAATCGCCTAGAACTGTGTTAGAACCCATTCAGAGTCACCCAACATATGTTCCAAGAGGGATATTGAAGTGAGCGATTAGTATACCTACTCTCCTATGCATGTTTCCTTTCCTTGCCTGCTCTCCTTTTTTTCCCTCTATCCATAGCTTCAAAGCCTGTTGGCAGAGCTTGTTGATTCTGTGGGTTCCCAGTCGTGTCCGTTTTGACCAATAGATGGTCCCATGATTTTGTTCCCATTAGTTCCTTTTCAACCACTAGAGTCCTTCCCATTTGTTTCGGACTAGCTGGAATCAGTTTCCCCACTAGAGCTGCCCTCAACAGAGAGACACACGCCACAGCGGCCTTAATCATTTGTGCGGGACCGTTCAATCAACTTGTGCGGGACACTGTTTGAGCGGAGATTGAAGGGCTATGCCTGTCGGGGCATGGGATATTTTAGACGGAAGTCAGCTTAGAAAAGTTTGTCAGCCGGCTGGGGTAGGCTTCATGTAACATGATATTTATGTGCGTCCTTGAAACACCCTTCGTTGTTGCGTCACAGAAGAAAGAACATGTCCGGGGCTACTAATCTGATTGATTAGAGGCTGGATTTAAGTCGATTCCTGTACAGACCATGTTCTTTTCCTGCCAGTTTTAATAGGCATTGAGATTGGTGGAAGAGGGCCATGAGTGAGTTGCTTCCATTTGTTTAAGAATATTTTGTGTTTTCCCCTGTTGGTTTTAAAAGGAATCGATCACTACTGGACATTTTTTTCACGGGGCGGAAAGGCAAATGGAAGGTTGATGGTAGCAACTCATGTTACAGGATGGGAACGTGAGGCTTTTCCTGAAGCTGTTGCCAGGCATGCCCCTACCACAGGCGGGGAGGAGCGGGGAGGAGCCTGCAGCGCCTGGCTCTCTCTGATGTGTTCGCCCTTGAAAGACCAGAACAGAGACATGCGGGCAATGAACAAACGACCCGCAGACACAGCTTGGGGGGGAGATGGGATTGAGAAAGTTTCTTTGGCTTTGGGGGGGGGGGTTCAAGAACAGGTTCGTGTGCTTCAGGCCTGCTGCCGCACCAAGTGAGAGGTCAGGGGCTCAAGATCGAGTTCCGTTGCGCTTGAGCCGCCTGAGAGCGCTGAGTTTGTTGTGGCCCCAATCCAATCAGATCAAAGAAGGCCGACATGGATTGCTTCCCACTGCCAAATTGGTGCTCCAATGTTTGATCAGTATGGTCTGAATGTTCTCCAGTCCTTTTCGTCACTCCGAACTTAGGTCCTTGGGAGCGCGGGCCTTCTTGGACCCCGGAGATCACCATTCTGGTCTCCGACGATCCGCAGGCAGAAAAGTTTTCTGGCAGGCAGACCCCCTTCGAGAAGAACACCTCAGGTTTCGTCCACTTTTGCAGCCATGGTCTTTGTGGAAGATCTGATTTGTTGGTTGCCACTACGGGAATGGCTTTTAGAGTGAGACTTTGTCATAGGGATGGCCCACCTTTAGTGTAACAGAATCGCTTATTGTCTGATATGGCTTTGGGCTTTCGATGCAATTCGAGGCGACACCTCCAAAGGGCGGCAAGGGCGGCAAGGCAAAGGCGAAGTAAGCATGGCAGTTTGGCCTTGTACAGAGTGAATCCAGCAACGGGGTTCGCGGCAGACTTAGCAAGCTGGCCGTTGAAGAGTTCTCACCGCTCAACATATCAGCGCCAGAGAAGAAAAAGGGCTCGCATGCGGGGAGAGTTGGCGTACGCCACAGTTGATGTGCTGACGCCGCAGTTGATTGGCAGTTGATGCGCCGACGCCGCAATGCGCCAACGCTGCAAGGCGCCGGAACCTGCATCCACGCTAAAGCTCCTTGACACCCTGCAAATCTTGCCCATTTCCAGCTCCGCTCACACACCCGCGGGTTGTGCTTAAGCATTCGCAGCCGGCGATACGGTACAACCCTAAGCTAAAGTGTACTCCGTCAAGCTATGGGTTGGTGGGTGCGTGTGCGTTCGCGTGTGTGCGTGCCTGCGTGCCTGCGTGCCTGCGTGCCTGCGTGCCTGCGTGCCTGCGCGCCTGCGCGTCTGCGCGCCTGCGCGCCTGCGCGGTGCGTATCCAAAGCTACACCGTGCGTTGGGACTATACAGTTTTGCTTGCCCGCCTGCGATCCGAATGAAGACAGTAGTTTGACAAGGCTGCGCGCTTGCTTTCATGCGATTTCAATCAATTTCACGCGTTTTTGTTGTCGCCTGCCTGCGTTGACCGCCTGCCTGCGTTGACACAAGCCCCACGTCCTGGCCTCCATGATGCCGCTATAGGGCCCCCTGCCAGCTCTCAACTTTGCTCATGCGCCCCTTTGCCTTGGCGGGCTCGGGCTCCGGTCGGCAGTCGCGCCCGCTGCGTGGTGGGACAGACAGTGCTGGGACAGACAGACAGACAGACAAACTCACAGACACACTCACAGACACACTCACAGACACACTCACAGACACACTCACAGACACACTCACAGACACACTCACAGACACACTCACAGACACACTGACAGACACACTCACAGACACACTCACAGACACACTCACAGACACACTCACAGACGCACGCACGCACGCACGGACGCACGGACGCACGGACGCACGGACGCACGCACGCACGGACGCGCGGACGCACGGACGGACGGACGCACGGACGCACGGACGCACGGACGCACGGATACACGAAGGCACGCAGGCACGCAGGCACGCAGGCGCGCAGGCAGAGCGTGTCATCACAACAGTGCGGACGAGCCGGCAACAGAAGAGACGAGGCTCGCTGGCTGACACATGCTGCCACTCTAACTCGGCTGCGAACACCGCTCTGCTGTGGCACCAGTAAAACATGGCCGCCAACAAAAGGCAGTCCAGCTAGCAGAACACAGATGTTTTGTGACAGAATCATGCAGTATCCGATATTGCTCGAATTTCTTTGATACTTTTCGCGTGTAATGTTGCACCTGGTTTTTATGGGTAGTCTGAATTATGTCAAGTTTCCCCGGCTTAAAAACAACCCCCTCACTGCTTCGGTACCACGATTTATCTCAAGTTCACGCCCCAAAAATCCCGGTCCCAAAGATCTGAGCAAGATGCGCAATATGGGCAACTGATTTCACCTGAGCGCAAACTCTGCAACATCTAAAAGCTTAGCAACGGACCAGGCCAAGATCTGAACCTAAGAATTCCTGGTTTGATCCGAAAACACTCCCAAAACAGTCCTGCAAACGGGGCCCTGAGCATCTGTTTGGATACCATGTTTAATGTCCATCAAGTCTTACGGGTGAGTGGGTTAGGAATCCTCAGGTCAGATCGTAGCCTCTGGCGTTTAAGAGGGGCTCCAAATCAAAAAGCTTGGTTTGACAATTGCTGGTTTGATCACTTAAACATTGGCAGCCCCCTGTCAGATGGCAGGCGGCCTGAAGTCAGGCTGCCTGTGTGGGGCCAGCCCGTAGTTGACGCAACCTTAGTGTCGGCGTTGGTGGCGCTACCAAGGCCGAGCGGAATGCGCCGCCTTGCGTCGGCGCGGGGCGAAGGAGCGCGCGCCGAGGCCGCAGACTTGCTGCGCCCGCAAGACATCCTAGCGGCACTAGCGGCAGCTTGCGCCAAGAGCATTAGGCGTCCTTGCTCCCCGCAGCTGCCCAGCACGCGCTCGCGTTGCAAGCGTCCTGCAATCTCGACGGCCGGCGGAGTGCCCAAGTGGCTGCGTGCAACTACAGCGCTCCAACTACACACCAGCGCATGAAAGGTTTTTCTGTAGAACACCCAGGCGCCAACCGTGTTGAACTGGGTATGAATACGCAACTAAGGGGTAGACATCGGACAAAGCCAGATACGCGAAGAACAACAGCAAAATCCAGACACCAACAACACATGCAGAAGCCGCGTGCCTGGAAAACTTATCTGCCACGAAGCAAAACCATGCCCAGACACAAACCGGCACCGACGACCAAATTAAAAGGGGTAACCCAGACACGCACAAAAATCAGAACCGGGCACCAGACCGACACAGATGCTGCGTGGAGCACGTCACAGCGTTCTTCATGGATGTTCTGCCGCGCGAGACGCAATCACGCCTACACACACCAGCCATACACCAGGCACAGGCGGACACAAGCCGCGCGTAACGCAGAGCCAAAAAAATATCGACATAAAAGAGCGCAGCTGGACACGTGCGCGCTTGCATGTTGGGAGATGCGCTTGCGCAACTCAGCTGGCTCGACTACACTTTGAGGACCGTATAATGAATGCCCACATGTCGCGACTGCAGCCCTCTCACACACACACACACACACACACACACACACACACACACACACACACACACACACACACACACACACACACACACACACACACACACACGCGCCCGCTCCGCCCGCCCGCCCGCCCGCCCGCCGCACGCCCGGCCCGCCAGCCCGCGCGCAACGCGCAACGCGCCACGCCGCACGCGCACGCGCACGCGCACGGCGCACGCGCACGCGCACGAGCACGCGCACGCCGCAAGCGACACGCGCACGCGCACGCGCCTCGCACGCGCGCGCCAGGCGCGGCAGGCGCGCGCAGGCGCACGCCTGGCGAACCAGGGGCGCACGCAATGCAGGCGCACGCACGCGGCGGTGCGCGTGCGCGGGTGTGCGTGCGCCCGCGCGTGTGCCTGCGTGCGTTACGTGCGCCTGCCGTGCGTGACGTGTGCGCATGCGTGCGTACGTGCCGCCTGCGTGCGTGCGTGCGCCTGCGGGCGTGCGTGCGCCTGCGTGAGTATATGCGCCCTGCGTGCGTGCGCCTGCGTGCGTCCGTGCGCCCGCCCGAGCACGCGTGCGCGTGTTGCGCCCGCGCGGCACGCGCCCACGCGCAGCACGCACGCAGGCGCACGCACACGCACGCACGCACACGCACGCACGCACACGCACGCAGGCGCACGCACGCAGGCGCACGCACGCAGGCGCACGCACGCAGGCGCACGCACGCAGGCGCACGCACGCAGGCGCACGCACGCAGGCGCACGCACGCATGCACATGTGCGCGGGCCCACCCACCCCCCCACCCACCCACCCCCCCGTCCCCCCACCCACCCCCCCGCCTCACCTCACCGCCTCACCCGCCCACCCGCACGCGCCCACCCACCGCCCGCGCCCACCCCCCGCCCGCGCCCCCCCCCCACTCCCCCCCCCACACCCACCCACCCCCGCCCGCCCGACCCGCCCGCCCGCCCGCCGCCCGCCAGCCCGCCCGCCCCGCCCGCCGCCGCCCGCCGCCCGGCCGCACCCGGCCGCCCGCCCGCCCGGCCCGCCCGCCCTCCACCCCCGCCCCGCCCCGCCCACACCACCACCAACACCGCCCACCCACCAACACCCTCCCAACAACCCACACACCCACCCAACCCACACCACTCCAACACCACACCCACCCCCACCACACCCCCACCCCCAACCTCCCACACCACACCCACACCCACAACCCACACACCCACCACAACCCACACACACCCACCCACCACACACCCACCCACCCACACCACCCACCCACCCACCCACCCACCCACCCACCCACCCACCCACCCACCCACCCACCCACCCACCCACCCACCCACCCACCCACCACCCCACCCCCTCCCACGCGCGCACCCCACGCGCGCACCCACGCACGCACCCACGCGCACATACAGACACAGAGACACAGAGACACAGACAGAGAGAGACAAAGAGACAGAGAGACAGAGACAGAGAGAGACTGAGAGACAGAGAGACAGACAGACACAGACAGACAGACAGACAGAGAGACAGACAGACAGAGAGACAGAGAGACAGACAGACGGACAGACAGACAAAGAGAGAGAGAGAGAAAGAGAGACATATTTCACCCGGCGACTCGTTGCTCGCACTTGCGCAGCAGTTTGGAGCGGCGTTTGATGCAGTTTGCCAGCCCTACCAGTTTGCTCTGTCCACTCGCGCAGGGACCGAGGCCCTCGCACACAGCTCAGCTTGCAGGGCATCCACTGGCTCGGACCCTAACCTGACTGTGTTGTCGGTTGATGGCGTCGGGGCGTTTGATCTCATCAGCCGCAACGCCATGCTTAGTGCTCCTCGCGGCGCCCCCGCGGCCAACACCCTTCTGCCTTTCGTCCGCTTGTTCTATGGTCGGACCTCCCGTTTTCTTTGGGTTGATGCCCGTGGCCAGGTGCGCCGCGTTGACCAAGCTGAAGGGGGGCTGATGCCCGCGCTCTTCACTCTGGGGCTCCACCCCGCCCTGTGTGCCTTCGACCGTGATCCGCCTCGTCGATCGCGAACGTGTGTCGGCCTTGCTTGATGACCTTTACGTCCGCTCGCAGCAGCCGGATCGGGTTGTCCATCTCCTGGAGCATCACCTGTATGCTCACACCCGCATCCGCAGCCGCAGCCGCAGCCGCACCCCGCTTGGGCCGCGGGAGCGCAGCCCGCCGCGCCGTGGTGGCCGGCGCCGTGACGCAGGCGGAGCGGGCAAGGGTGGCAAGGGCGGCAAGCGCGGCAGAGGTGGAAGCCGCGCAGGCCGCGGCAAAGGCCACGACGGCAAAGACGGCCTGGAGGAGGTGGCCAGAAGGGCGGCTGCGGCGGCAGTGGCGGCCTTCCGCCACCGCTGAGGCGGCTGCAGTGTTCCCTGAAAAATACAAGAACAGATGTTGAAAGAAGTAAAATAATTTTCAGAACAACTTACCAAAATATAAAATATAGGTTTATAATTCAAATATTAAATAAGGTTAATACATTATTCATATTCATTAACCTTATCTAATTCCTTGAAAATAATTTTTACTTCATTGAAATATTATATAAGGTTAAGAAGTTATTCTACATATTAACCTTATACAATTTTATGTAAAATATTTATTAATAAAAATAATGTTAATTTTCTTCTGCCTGTTTCATTTCTAAATTTCTTTTATGCTTATTTGTTTTAAAATGTTGCTTTTTTAAACATGGAGAAAAATAACAGTCACAAATATCACACTGAATTTTTATACTGTTCCATTTTCTATTACTTTCAAGTAATTTATTTCTATATTCATCATCTTCTTCATATCTTTTTCTTTGCTCCTCATTGTATCTATCTTTATGTTTAATTCGGTTATTCCTTTTGTTTTCTGAACATTGCCTGCATTGTTTATTATCTTTATTAAATTCGTCAAATAGTTTCATTCTACCACAGTTTCTACATAATTTTCCATTATCAGTTTTGAATGAACCGTTTTCCAAAATTCCTTCATACATTTTACCTTTAATTAAAACACAAATGTTTCCTTCCATAGTTCTTATAAAACAATGTCCTTAAACCTTTAAATACATTTTAAGAAATTCCTATAATCAATATTCCTTGAAACTAAATTCCCAAAATCCCAAAATATAAAATCCCCATAATTTCAAAACATAAATCTTACAATGTTTTTTATTGTAAGGTTTATGGTGTAATTTATAATTTAAGTTCAGGATAATAATTTAATTGACAAATCTCATTTATTTCATACATCATTTTAAAAATAATATTAATATCTCTCACTGTGTTTTTAACATTAAACTTTTTATAAATTTCAATATAATATTTGATATATTCTTTAATATCATCTCCTTTCTTTTGACTATGACACAACATCAATAATATATCATGAATCATTACATATTTTTTCTTACTGATTTTAAGAAACTGTTTAACATAAACGTAAGGTGGTAATTTATACACAGTTAAAAATATCAAAATGTCATCTTCTACATTTCTATTATGTCGTCCTTTTAATCTCAACAAACATTTGATTATAGCTTGGTTATCTCTCCAGGTTTTACAATTTTCGCATAAATCTTCTTCACCCAAAGCATAATCAATAATATTATTTATTATTCCATTAGGTAAATTTAATTTATACAATTCCATATTTTCCTTTTTAAAGTGGCAACAATCATAGCATTTCTTATTAATATACTTATTGATTTCAATACCGTTCATTTTCTCACTAATATATTAAGTCGCTATTTCCTTAAGTCATTTTCAAAGAATGAATATAAACTTAAATTATTAACAAAATATTACAAAACATAAATCTTACAATAAGAATTAAATTGTAAGGTTTATGGGTTAAAATAATGGTCAGGCAATATGTCTTCAAATATGTAATCTACATATTTATCTATATCATCAATGTCTATATATTTGATATTTTCTTTTCCTATTATTGAATAAATATATTCCCAAAAGAATAAATACAACAATAGACATACTTTATATTTAGTGTTGTAGTAATACCATATACTATATTCAGTTACTCTAAATCCGTTCAAGACTTCATTTATTTTATCTTTGTCTAATAAATGCCAGTCAATCCATTCAAACAAATAACGGTATTTTTTGACAAATGCTTTGTATGGTTTAATTGCGTTTGTTCCTCCAAACCTCCTAATTAAATCTATATTACTAAAGAATTCATCAATTTCATTTTCATATGACTTTCTGGAAATCTTCTGGTAAAAGTGTATAGGAAATCTTGCTTGGTGTCGCATAAAGAATTTTAATTGTAATTGAAACTTTGTATATCCCTTATCCTTATGTTCTTCATCAAAAAACTTCTCAAGGTCTATTGTTATACAGCATTGATTGCAATATACATTATATTCACTTATTTTATTACATAGATTGTCGGGTAATAACTTATACAATGTTATATTAACATCATTCTTTATATTTTTACAGCATTCGCACTTGTTATAGTTAAACAACATTTCACTATAATATAATGAGTCATTATTTCCTTAAGTCATTTTTAACGAAGTACACGAGATATTTTTTGTTTTTGTATTTCTATAAGTCTTTCATATCCTCTGACCACTCCGTCAAAAGTAAACACATAATTTACGGAACTTTCACCTGCTAATTCACAAGTTTTTATTAATTCATTAAAATCTTTTTTCAACTGCGTCTCATCATGCTCTAATTCAAGGCATGATTTAAACCCTTCATAAAAGTATTTCTTGTTAGTTTTAAAGTATTTAACATCTAGCAAAGCATATTTATCTCTTTCATCTTCATAGTGTTCTTTTACCTTTCTCATTTCTTTTATTAATTCTATTCGTTCTTTGATCTCTGCGTGTATCTTCATTACTACATTAAGTCATCATCTCTTTAATTCTCCAGTGATGACTATGTCATCATATTATTCTATTTTCAATAGAATAATGACCATATGCTAAACTATCACCTGTATTAGTCCAGTATCTTTTATTTTCATAACTATTCAAACTAATCTTTGTTGTTCTAATACTATAAATTTTATGGTTTTTACTTCTAATACTATTGAATGATTTATGTATAACTTCATTAGTTTGTAAAACCTTATCATATTCTTTATATGTTAGTTGCCTCCTCACTATGTGCTTTGCTGTGCCCTTGCATTTCTTATGTTCTTTTTCTTCTCCATAGATTTGAAAAGCGTAACACTTAGGACGAAGTCCAATAAACCCTGTAATAATTTTGCTACTGCATTCATCCTTAAATTTACCCAACGTCTTTTTATTAGTAGTATCATAGCATTTATGATAAATAGGATAATCTGAAAAATCCATTTCATCTTTAATATCATGAAGATCTTTATAAATGTCATCAGTCTTAGTATGAAATACAAAACTATCAGTGTCAGTATAAACCATTCTAATATTATCTCCGTATTTAGGTTTCATAACATCATAATAAAACTTATACATATGTTGCTTACTCAAATCTAAAATACTCATTCCAATGAATATAGGTTTATCTAATTTCAATTGTGCTTTTTGTTTCTCAACTCCTACTAAATTATCGCTGATAATATGACTATGTTTAAATGATGGATTATTAACACATTTCATAAATCTTGTTTCATCACTCACTATTTCAAAATCTAAGTGTTTCCTTTTGTCTTCCATCGTTTTTCCGAACACGGCATTATTCATTAATTTGTAAACATCTTTCTCAAAATCATTGTTGGCATTCTTTCTTTTCTCAGTGTTAAATTCAATGTAAGGTTTTAATATCTCTTTCTGACTGAATTTTATTGCTCTGTGTATTTTCTTTAGTTTCAATCCGTGTTTTAAATAAAACTGTAAAGTTTTTAAACAAAACTGTAAAGTTCTAATATGGACTACATACTTTTCTTTGTCTTTTAACTTCAATATTAATTTATTTGTTTTTTCATCTTTAGGTTTTTTCTTATTCAGTATTTCATAAATTTCAACTTGTTTATCTGATAACATATCTGCTTTAACATTCATAATTTCAGGTGCCATTGGATAGTCATTGTGTAAATCGTGTAGTTCTTTAGGGTATTCTAAATCAACTTCTAAGATGTATCCAGTATTACCATTAGCATAGTTTAAAATATCATCTTCTGTTATTTTAGTATCCCACTTTAAATTTTTGTATGGCAGTTTTTGTATCATTGCTAATCCATATAAGTTATTAGCATCAAAATAGTTAATATAACTACTTTCTTTGCTTTCATCAAAATCATCGCCCATATAAATATTATTTGCCTCTACTTTCTTACAGGCAGTCTGTGTCATCCCACCACGAAGTCCGGTCTCTATCATTTCATACATATCTTGGTCGTAAACTAAATCTATTTCAACACCAGTTAATTTTAACATAGCATCAAAAGCAAAATTAGGCAGTGTGTAATAATATACTGGATCTAAACCGTAATCTTGAATACATACATCTCTAAAATTTTCAAAAATATCAGTTAATAATAAAACATCTGTTTTCAAATACAAATCGTGATATTCACCCATGTTTTTAATCTTAAAGTGTTTCCATATTACTTTTGCTTTTTCATAGTCTTCATCCGTTATATTATCCTCACTTAATCTACTGTAAAACATATCTTTAGTTGGTAAACTTTCATCTTCAAACTTTTCTATTGAATTCATATAGTCATAAGGATAAACTCCCTTCTCTGTTAATAAGTCCAAACATTTTTCACTTTTAATAATATCATTATTTTTACTAAATCTAAAATTGTTCTGCCAGTTGTCTTTTATTATCCATTTTCTTTTATCTTTATCATCTGTGTTGTCATATTTTGTCAATGATACTAATTTATCTAAAGAAGCAGTTATAAAACTAAAACTGTCCTTAACACTTAAACAATCAAAACCGATATTAATAAACTTTTCACTGTTCTGTGCTATTACATCTATTTTCTTCTGATTACTTAACTTATCAGCATTTTGAATAATTAAATGTCCATCATAATTTTTCATATTATGAAAAAACACTGGTATTTTAATATTTATGACAGAAGTTTAAATTACAAATGCTATGAGCACATCCCCGATATTTACCTGTGAAATGGCAATGGTCGCGAACCTTCTTATATTTCTCTGCTTCCTTTTCATTCTTATAATCATATCTAAACGCGTCACCACAAATAAAACAATGAGTTGAATTTTTAAAGTCTTTCTTATTTTCATCACTCATATCAATTTCTTTATTTTCTTTCATTTTGTCTTTAATGTCTTCTCTTATCTCATTAATTTTACTACAAAAAACATTAACGGCATCACTTCCTCGATATAAATATTCATAATTAGAACCATCAACTGAATTAACCATATTCAACATAAAACCACAGGGTTTATGTTCTTGATAATTGTAAGTTTTAATACTTTCATCTGTTGGTTTATCAACTTCCTCAGTTAAACATTCAAAGTCAGCATAAATAACAAATGGACACCTTAACTTTTTAAAGTGATGTTTGAATTTCATTTTTTCTTCTGGCTTAGGCATTTTTATTTGTTGACCTTCAACTTCCATACAACCCTTGTCATAGTGTTTCTTTAGGAGTTCGGGAGTTCCAAACCCATTTTGACAATATTTACAGAAAAACGAAGCACTACAAAATTTACTTTTCTGGCTGTTAATAAGTCTGCTCATATGCTTAATATAGGCATAATGACTAGCACCTCCCACATCAATTCTTAACAAATCAATATGACAAGAAGCATCCTTATTTTTCAGTGCTCTATGTTTAACTATTTGCTCTTTAACTTCATCAATTACAAAAACATTAATGGACACCTTAGGGTTTTGTTCTTCAAACTTATCAATATCATCATTATTCACAGGATAATTTATTCCATCAAAGTTCAAGTCGCTTTCCACTTTTTTATAATGATAAAAATATTCTGGATGCTTATTTTCATAGATTTTATGATAAGCACATTCAACACAATATTTAAAACACTTTTCATCTTTATTTTGAATATTAATACATGCTCTTTTGGACTTTACCCATTTTGGTAGTTCAATATATTGTCCTGCTCTTGTAGGGTTGTATTTGTTATACATAATGTGGATGCTTTCAACTTTAACTATCATCAATCCAGATTGATACAGTGCCATTTCTAAAATTCTAGTTTCAATGTCTGGTTTCATATTGTTCAATGCTTTTTTCAAATCATCTTCATTATTTATGGTATATGACCTTGTCTTTGCACTAACTAATTGCTCTTCTTCAAATATATTATGTACTCTTAATGATACGACAGCGTTTAATTTCATACCCTTATGTTCTTTTAAATATTCACTTAGTTTATCAAACTGGTAAACAAAATAAGTCAATCCATTTAAACCTTTCAAATTGATGTTAGAAATCGTGTAAGCATTGGCATATGCTCTAAAAGCGCTTCTTTCCTCTGTTATTGTTGCTTTCTTCTTGACTGCGTGTTTTAAGACTGTTCTTGTTCCTACTCTTTCTCTTATTTGGTTTGCTTTGTATTCATTAGTTTTCTTTACGCTTTCAAGTTGTTTGATGAGTTTTTTGCTTAATGGTTTATCAGCGTTGTATCTGTATTGATTGTTTCCTATGATTATTGTTTTTAATTGTTTACCTTTTTTATTTAATTTATATTGTCCTACATTGTTTTTTAGAATGTATTTAACGATTTTAGTATTTTCATCCGGCGCTAAATTTCTATTCATATTAATAAGTATATATTTATTAATATAAATATCTCCTTAAGTCAAAATCAAATTTATAATTTCTATGAAGTAAAGCAATTACTCATTTACTAAAAGCAATTCGTGACGTAGATAATGTCTGCTTAAACCTTCTAAAATATAATATTTTTGTAGTGTCATATCTCTCTCTATTTTTTCAACTTTAAATTTTCTGTCAGACCATTTTGAAATTGTTTCCTTTCGTGTGGAGTAGTTTCCTTTTCCCTTCTTATATATCTTCACTCTATCTGAAACCTGTATCTTAGGGTATTTCCTCATGTGCTTCTGCTTTAATGTTAGATTTGCCTTTACATTTATTCTATTTTCATCCTTGTGTGCTTCAATAGGTTTCATTCCATTTGATGAGTGTAAAGTATCATTATATTTTTTCAGTGTTGGTTTTAACATATCAGTCCATTTTCCCTTTGTAAAATTCATTCTATCACTTATTCCCTTTTTCATCGTCCTAATAAATCTCTCTCCTATATTCGCATGTGTCATTGTTTTCTTTTGACTTATGCCTAGACTATCTAAATATTTTTTGACATCCGAGTAAAATGCTCCGTCATCATCGCTATAAATTTCAATCGGTTCACCCATAATTTTAAAACTTTCTTTCAATGCTTTTAAAACATTTGGACTTGCTCGCTCAGGCATTGGAACAACATTACCTAATTTACTGAAAGCATCAATTACAATTAAAGCATATCTTTCTTCACCTTCTTTCTTAAATATGTTCATATCCATAATATCTATTTGAAATTCTGCTCTGGCATAAGGCACTAAGAAACTATTATATTTTTGATATGGTTTAATTTGTTTATTAGGTTGCTTCTTCAACCAATCACCCACTTCTTTTAGAGTAAATGATGCATCTGTCTCATTTGCTTGTTTGTATAAACTTTGCTTTGAACCATACCCTCGCTCCAAATCGTAAAATAAATTACTTAATATTTCATCTTTTGTAAGTTTACTCATTATAATACTGATTAGTTTTTATTAATTTTATTTAATAAAAAATAATCACATTATTTCTCTTGCTTTTTGACACTTTCTAGATTTCTCATGTCTTTTGATGTTTGAAGAATTACTCATCGTTTTTCCACACATATTGCAGGTGTAAGGATGGTTCTGCTTTTCTTGAAAATATTTACTCTGGTATGCTTGTTTTTTTGTTTTATTTAATCTCTCTTCCTCACTTGATGTTGGTATTACATCAGCATCTGAACTATCATAATGTCTTTGAATGTCTGCTCCAAACCTGCTATTCATATATATCATACTCGTAAAACTGCTATACTCATCATCATCAAGAGTGTTTAAATAATAATTGTCACTTATATCATTAGAATGTCTGCTGTAGAAAGGCATTATTATCTTATTATATTAAAATGATATTCCCTTAAGTCTATTTTGATAAAAATATCTATTAATAATGATTACAAAGTAATTATCAATATTAACTAGATTTTTCTTTACTACTGCTTGACGGTTGCTCTTCTTCATTTTCACTTTCAGCATCAGTAGGAATAGGAATGTCGGTCGGCGGTGCTATTTCATAATTAACATTTTCTTCTGATGACGCCTCGCCAGAGGCTCGCGAGCTTCGCGACGACGTTGAATTAACAGTATGTGTTGAAGAACTATTAACAGTGATAGGCGGAGAACTATGAACGCTAACAGGGGGAGAGGGGGTTGATAAATCAACCCCGTTAATGGAAGTGAACAGACAGAAAGAAGAACTTGAAGAAAGAATGAGACTTATGTTTGGACAACACGATGAAATGGCAAGTGCTGTATCAAGACAATCAATACCAGAAGGTGTGAAAGTCCATTCAATGGCGTCAAATCAAGAAGAAGGAGAAGAAGAAGAACCAGAAGACGACCCTATTGTTGATGAAGAAGAGAAGAAAGAGGGTAAAGACGACGATGATGACCTAAGTAAAGTTGAAGATTTCATAGATGAAATCAGAGGAAATACACCCTTATATTTAGCAAATGTTCCAATGGAAATGAAACGCATCATTGATAACATATATAATGTCGGATTAATGAAAGATGATATATACATAGAATTCAACAACTTAATTAGCGAATTGATCGAAAGTGAAACCAACGTTAAAAGGCAGGAAAACAAAACCAAATTGATAGATTTTTACAAAAAGCATGTATATAATAAGTATATGAAAGAAGAAAAGGCGTCTTCATCGGGTCAAACACGTGATTAACAATAATTAATCTATAATATTTAATAATGAGTAATACTAAATATTATGGATTGAGAAGAAGGAAAACCTTTGATGAAATGCTTAAAGAAGCGATGACACACAGACTGATAATAACAACCATCCCAGAAAAACGTAGAGTAGATTTATTAATGAATGAAGTTGATTTTGACGAATTTGATTTAACGAATTATGGCATTAACAAGAAATATATGAGTTTAAACAATAATAAATATGATACTGATATGTTCCCGGTAATGACACTTGACAAAGCAACACAGTTTCCTATCAGAGAAGTCAAAGAAACACAAACAGACCTACCAAATGATAAAGAAACACAAACTGATGACATTGATTATACAGGTTTGATTTCAGACGGATTTTCAAAGAGTTTTAAAAGTAATCTTAAGAATAGGGCAGAGGCAGAAGTACAAGCATCCTTATTCAAACCTATTCAAGATGGTGATGATGCAGATGAACCAGACGACGACGACGATGATGATAACGGAAACAAAAAGAAAAGTTTAAACCTGATTAGGATTATAGAATTTATGTTAAGGTCGGGTTTTAGTGTAGCAGAAATAATAATACATATAACTTATCAAACTACATTAACCACTCTACAAATTACTGAATTGACAGCATACATTGTAGGAAATTCACTAATTACAACTTTTGATATTACTAATGGTATTATGAATTGGTTAAGTAATAATACTGATGAAGAAGTTGAGTTACCTTTCGTCTACAAATGCCATTTGTTGTTTGAATGTATCGCCAATTTCGCCAAATATTCCTCTACCTACCGATGCTTCCTTCTTAACTTCTTCTCTTCTGCTCAATTCTTCTTTCTTTTGAATATCCAAAGCATCTTTATTATCAAACTGACTACCATATTGATTTAATCTGTATCTTGTCGCCCTTCTGTCTATCACATTTTCAATTGATGGTCTATTCTCATCTTCTACTAATGTTTCTTTTAACAACTCGTCATAAGAAGGTCTCAAATGTAATTGTGATTTTAACGAACCTACTTTTACTGGTCCTACTGTATTCAAAATATTTATTGATTTAATCATATTATATGTATTATTTAGATAATTTATTTATCTAAATAATAAATAAGTTAATCTGAAATATTCTTAATCATTTCTTCTAAATGGTTCTTTCTTGCTTTTAGTTGTTCTGTTGTTTGTATTCCATCGGGTGAGCGTGAGTTTTCCAATATTTTTCTTATTCTGTCTAATTCCTTTCTATAACTTTCCGTTCTGTTGCTTTCTGCTAAATCGTTTCTGTATTTTATCAATGCTCCTTGGGTTTGTCTTGCTTCTATATTATCTTTCATTTGTTTAAAATAATTCATTCTTGAAGCAACGCCCCATAAGTCATTAGTATCATATACTCTTTCAACTTGTGGTGCCCTTTTAAATTCTACATTTCTATGACTTCTCATAAGCATGATTAATATATATTATAATTAGATTATTATTTAAAACATTGATGAAGATAATTTGTTTATTTTTTCTTGCTTATCTTGTTTTTTCTTTTGTTTAAGTTCTTCATAATGTTGGTTTAATAATTCTGTTGCCGTGGGTTTCTTAATAGTTTCTTTAATCACTTCTTGTTTAATCTCATTCTTAATTTCTTCTTTCACTTCTGGTTGTATCTTTCTAATATTCTTTTGTGGATTAACTGGTAGCATCTCGGTTTTTGACCCTTTACAATTTTTAGGATGTGAGTGTCTCAAACTTTTCAATGTCATCTTTTTAGAGCATTGTTCACATTCTACTAATTCAACTTCTTTTTTAGTTCTTGGTAATGCTTTTGCTTTCGCTTTTGGTTCAGGAATGACTTCTTCAGGTTTAACTTCTTCTGGCGAAGGTTCTTCATTAACTGTTTCATTTTGTTCAACGACTTCATTATTAACAGGTGCTTCTTCTGTTTTAGTTTCATTATTAACATCTACTACCTCAATACTTGACATAATATATATATATATATATATATTTTCCATATGGAAAATATATATATTATTCTAAGTTTTTGACATTTGATATTACAATTCCATTATCAAATAATGTCACTTTTTACGAAAAGGAGACTAAAACTACAATTAAGTCCATTCAAATTAATTTCATTCCCTGCCGAATTAGAAATCCGAAAATCCAATTGTTTAAAGGTTGTATTAGATACATCTAAATAGTCCAAAGCATTTATTCCGTCTCCATCAAAAATAATTCCAGAATGAGGTGCTGTAACTGGAACTTTTTTGATAATTGTTGTATCATTTGTAGCAAGACTAACTTGATTATAATTAGACAACTGAGAAGAATGAATATAAATATTTCTAATGGGTTGAAGATTAACGAAACCAGAAACATAAGCATTACCATATTGATAAACATTCATTTTATAATTTCCTAAAACTTCATTAACAGACTTTAAATCATTAGCATCAAAACTTCCAATCCAAATATAACTTTCATATATTATCTTCATTTGTTCATCAGTTAATACTGCAAATTGTCTATCGGCATAGTTTGAAGAAATCGTGATTTTATTAGTTTTTACACTGTAAGTAACTTCATAAGTATTTGAGAAATTAACATTATCAACAATACCGTTAATTTTTGATTTTAATTCTGTCGCTAGTTCTGTGCCAGTATATACTCCTTCGTCCAATTGTAACGCTAAATAATGGACATTTGTATTATCTTCATCTGGAACTAACGGAGAAGAATAAAAGTATAGTATATTATTTAATCCTGACTGTATTGAATACCAAGAGTTAGGCAATGTTACTTCGTGAATGTAGCAATGAACACCATTATCTGTTTGTAATGTTTCTGGTAATTCAACTTTGAAATTTGATGATGTACCACTAATCCTATGAGCACTGTCAATATAGACCTTCTTATATGTAAGCATTATTAATTAATTGAGAAATTAATTTATATCTTTATTTATATGATTAATAATAAAAAGTTAATATATGAAATGAAGCATGGGAAAATTAAACATTATCAACCTTATAAGAAAACAACTAAAATAACTAATGTTATGAAACAAACTGACAAAATATTAAATAGTTATTATCCTAATTCTAATTTAACTGATGCACAAGGGTTGAGTAGAGCATATGGCAATGGTAACGGTTTTTATATTGATGGTGATAAAATGTATGTAAGCGGAACATTTGGAAAAGGAACTTTTGGAGGTGCTGTTAATGACATTTTGGCAGATGTAGGACTTCCCTTTAAAATGACTAAATATTCACAACGATATAAAGACACATCAACAGCATTGGATGAAAACAATGAAGTTAAACATCTTATAACACACAGTCTCGGTTCAAGTGTAGGTGCACTGATAACAAAAGATTATCCTGAAAGAGAATTAAGTTTAACTACCTATGGAGCGCCGTTTATATCACGAAGGTCTAAAATTACAGATGATTATATTAATTTTAGAAGTATCTTAGACCCTGTCAGTATTGCTGACCGTGGCGCTATAACTGTTTATACTGGTTCATTAAATCCATTTACTAACCACGATTACATAACTGGATACGGAGACCAAGGAAAAGATGTTTCAAGAAGCGTTGAACCTGTAAGGGAGATATTATAATTTTTTAAATAATTAAATAAATAAATAATTAAATATATAATTATATAATATTATATATGAATAATCAGTTAAATGAAACAACACATACACCATTAACAATTGAACAAAGATTAATGGATTTATATAGAGATAATAAACGAACATATGTAAAATGCCAATGTGGATGTTATATATTTAGTGGTTTTGAATATTCCAACTGTTATAATTTTATCTTGTTTAAAGCAAAAGTCGCAAATAATAAGTTCTTGTTATTAAATGACAACAACAGATGTAATCACACTCAATCAGACATTGACAATATAGTAAAAAGAAAAAAACATAAATTTATTATCATAATAATATTAATGATACAACATAAGAAATATGACAATGAAACAACGGATGATATGAGTAAGAATGAAAATAAAAAGTATAAGAAAAGTACATATGAAGAAATTAGAGAATTAGTAATGGAGAAAGAAAAAGGGAATAATCCAGTTGAAGATAATATTAAGAAAAAGAAAATGAAAATATTTAAAAATAATAATAATTCTAATCAAAAGGATTACACTAAATTATTTAATTTAGTTTAGTTTAAATTATTTCTAAATTAAATTATATATAGCAATGGAAACTTTTAGTGCTGAAGATATTCTAATTGACAACCTCTCATTTAAATTAAATAAAGGTGCAAGTTATATCAACGACCGTCGTTCTGTCTCGTTTTTTCCTTCTGGGAGTAATATCTACACCCCTTCATCTGGTCAGCGTGTGTTGAAAATAGCGTTAAATGCTGAAGATAATAGTTGGTTAGACCCTCAGAGTGTAATGGTTTATTTCACTGTTGAAAACACTGACACGTCAGACAATAAACGATTAAGACCTTTATCTCCTGCTTATTCCTTTTTTAGAAGAGTAAGACTAATTGCCGGTAATCAACTAGTTGAAGACATTGATTATTACAACCGAAACCATCACATGATGAGTTGCCTGATGTCAAAAGGAGCAAGAGACAATGAAGACGCCCAGAGCTTTGGTTATAGATATGATGATGATTTAAACACACGTCGTGCAGTTCCTGCATCGGGTCATATTGGTCCTGCATATGACGCTTACACAATTCCAGGCTTTAACAGTAAAATGGTTGTAGGATTTAAACCGATGCTTGGTTTATTCAATCAATTTAAGTATATTCCGTTAAAAGCGTGTCCTCTTGTTTTAGAACTTGAACTAGTTTCAAATTTTACTGATTGTGTTGTTACAGCGGGCGGGTCGAGGTTTCCAGAAAGTGGCAACGCAGACTCAAGCCTTCATACAAATGAGCAGTTCTCAATTAGTAACGCATTCCTTCAAACTGATTTGGTTAGCTTGGACAACGACCTCCACAATAAATATGTTGCTCACCTCCTCGATTCAAAAGAATTACCTATTACGTATAATACTTATATTTGTCAATCTAATCAAGTTCCTGATGGTTCGTCGTCAATTAACACTACTGTTGTTCGTTCAGTATCTAAACTAGTTGCCGCGTTCATCAGTTTCAACAAAAGTGGAGTAGGCGATACTCACGTTATGAAAGAATACAACAACTTCTATCACCCCATGTATAACTTGAATAATCAAGACAGTGGATACTACAATCCTGACCTTGATTTAGAATTTCAACTTCAACTAGGGTCAAAACTATATCCTGAGTATCCTTGCCGTTCATTAACACAAGCATTCTATTACTTACGGAAAGCATTAAATTTACCATTGTTCCATCAACACCATTTATCAATTGAATATTCTGCTTACCGTGTTGATAAGTTTATCTTTGCTATGAATTTCGAAAAGGTTCCCGATAGTTCATATACTGGAATTAACACGAAAGCTGGGCAACAGCTTTTAATTCGTGTGAAACCTGTTGGAAATATGGTAACAGCAAATATGCCAGATACAATATATATAACATTAGTGAGTGAGCAAATACTTTCCATTAGAGACGCCGGAGTTCAGATTTTAGATTAAAAATTAGTAAAAATGATAATATTAAAAATAAATAAATATTATCATTTTCTACTATTAATATATAATGCCTTCAATAAATTTAACAAACTTTGAAAATGTTGTAGCGCACACAATTAGCGAAATCAATTCTACAAGCGGGGTGACAAACATTAGAAACATATACGCTAATCAATCAGATATAATTGATTTACTCAATAACAAAGCAGACCAAGTAGATACTTGCACAAAAGCACAGGTTGACGCTAATTTTTATGATATAACTCAATCATATAACAAAACAGAAGTTAATGTATTATCAAATAATATTAGTTCAAATGCTTATTTTATTATGAATAATACAGCAACAATAGCAAGTAATTTAGTTAATGTTTCATCAAATACATTTTTAGTAGGTAATCTGACAATAACTTCAAATACAAATTTTAATAATATTTCATCAAATACACATTTAATAAATAATTTAAATTCTACTATAACGACTAATTTTAATAATATTAGTTCT
The DNA here is from genome assembly GCA_963377175.1 of Effrenium voratum. NCBI lineage: Eukaryota > Dinophyceae > Suessiales > Symbiodiniaceae > Effrenium > Effrenium voratum. The sequence continues at coordinate 696,483 of CAUJNA010003313.1, forward strand.
AATACTAATTTAATTAATACAAATTTTAATAATATTTCATCAAATACTACTTTAATAAATACAAATATTAATAATACTTCATCAAATACACATTTAATAAATAATTTGAATTCTACTGTAACAACTAATTTTAATAATATTTCATCAAATTCTCATTTAATATCTCAATTACAAACGGGTTCATTTAATGAAGCAGATTATTATAATAAAATAACAACTAATAATTTATTATCAGAAAAGTTAAACACATCAGTATTAAATAATACATTAATACATAATATAACAACTACTGCAACTTTCAAAATAGCAGAATTTGGAAATTATAACAATTTCTTTGAAATGTATAATAATTATTTTGACAGTTAAGTTTATGGAAGTTTGACTGGTTCAACTATGTTTTTAAACCAGCGAGGGTTTGGAGATGTAGAAATTAATAATTCTTCAACTTTTCAAAATGATAAAATAATATTAAATCATAATACCACAATATTAAGTAATTTACAAGTATCTGGTTTATTTTCATGTTCATCTATTCTAGATATAGCAGGTTCAGATGCTCGTTATGTTTTACAATCAGATGGATTAAGTGGATTAATAACGGGAAATACAAATACAATTAATTCAATAATTACAAATGATAGCGCACAAGATACAGTAATAAGTCAAAAATTAGACAAAGTTAATACAACTGCACAAACAGTAAACTCTCCGTTAATACTTAGTTTAACAGATAATACTAATCCAATATTCAGAATCCAGGACGCAGTTAGTAACCAAAGACTCGAGTTTAAACGGGGGTGTCAGTTAGACTCTTATCAGGGGTTAACAGGTGCTACTCCTTATAGATTATGGTTGGGATGGAATACGGGAGATGTTATTATTGGAAGGCCTAATAATGCTTCAAGAATTACGATTAACGGTAATGTTCATACTTCATATAATTTTGCGCAGATGCACGGAACATCATATTTTGAAGGTGCTGTTTATATGAAAGGAAATTTATTTACAAATAATGATTTTTCAACAGATATTAAAACAAAAATTGATAATATCAATACTTCAATAAATGGACTAGAACCATATTTAGAAACATATACACCAGATGCAACAGAAGGTTTTTATATACATCATCCTAATTTTGTTGCTGTTAGCGTTGGTGATATTACTAATGCCAGTAATCAATATATGATGTGTGATGGATTGGTGAATAAAACTATTTTTAGTAAGCCTATAGATGTTTTAGGAAACATATACACAAATGCTTCTGTTAATTGTGATAATGTTAATATTGCTACTGATGGTAAATTAACAATTGATACAAACTGTGAATTATATAGATATGTTAGCGCTTTTTCATCTTTTGATATGAGGAATACCGATGCTAATTCTTCAATTAGATTTATTTGCGGAGATCCTGCCGTTCAATCTAACATAGTTGGAGCAGTTAATATTTCTACAGGATGGACTTTTAACACTTCTACTGCTGATGTAATGGGTAATTTATTTGCTGATGATATTTATGTTAAAACTAATGGAGCATTAAGAAGTAATCATATAGCACCTAATGGTGGATCATTAGTAACTGTTGACACTAATATGGCAATACAAAACGCTTATTTAGCAACTAATACCATTCAATCATTTGATTTAACAACGGTTTCATTTTTGAATAATATTTCAATGACTACTGTAACAGATCTAAAGATGGGAACAAGTGAAATATCAACTTATTATGATGGAACTAGTTTATCTACAATTGATGTAATATTCAGAACATCAAATACTGCATTTAGAGTGGCAGATAGTTCAACTACACCTTCCGTTTTATTATCTATTGATAAGACATTTGGGACAACAGTAAATACTGAAAGTTTTACAAATAATGCTCCATCGACTTTTAATGAAAATGTAACAGTTGCGGGAACGAAAAAAATGTTATGTAATTTAATTGAACCATCAACAGGAACTAATATAGATTTAACAGCAACAACAGTAACCATCAACGGAACGTTTGTTGATTCATCTGATTCAAGATTAAAATATGATATAGATAATATTAAATATAATTGTATGAATATTATTAAGAAATTTAAACCGAAGAAATTTAAGAGACACGATAGAAATGATGACGGTAAAACTCATATAGGATATATAGCAGATGAAGTCTTAAAAGTAATTCCTAAAGAATTTGAAAATGTTGTTAGTAAAGACAGAGAGTATTTAGGATTAAATTATTTAGTTTTACCCGTGCTAGTTCATAAAGCAGTATTAGAATTAAATGATAAAGTAGATAAACTTGAAAAAGAAATTAAGGAATTGAAAAAAGAAAAATCTAAATAATAATATATAATGGGTATTGGTCAAAGTAAAAACGATGAAAATAACAGTATGGAAGACATTAAGAATTTAAGAGTAGATGAAAAAACAAGAGCGGATACTTTAATCATTAAATCTATTCAAGAATGTGTGGCGCGAATAGAAAAATTAGAAAGTCAAAAATCGGACAAACTAATATATAAATTACCTGCGTTGAATTTATGCAACGCTTCATTAATTTAAATCAAAAACATTAAACAATAAATTTAATGTTATTGATTAGTTATTTTCAATTATTGTGAAAAGTTTTTCATAAACATTTTATCTGGGTTCTTTTCTAAAAGGTTAATATATAAAAAACTATGCGGTTCATCAGTGGCAGTC